>JAOXNR010026416.1:9769-24146 GCA_028571225.1 Parsonsia alboflavescens | reverse complement strand
GCCCCAGTGGCAATTTTTGGTTAAACAACCCCCCCCCCCCCCCCCGATCAACCACAATCGAACACACCAAGCTAGAGCATATCTTAAAACCTTCAACTGCTAGCTCAGTCTTCTTTTCCTCTGGGTAGTGGTGAGATTCAAGCACAAGATCAAGTTTCCTTTCCCAAGTAATGTACGCTTTCGAATCAGTCATGCCATGGAAGGGTGGAATGGACATTTCAATGCTCCCAAAATTTCTATATTGATCTCCATCCCTTCTATTTCTTCTTGGCCACTCACCAATAATCACATATCTATTCATATAAGTCTTCATCTACATAATCCTTATACTAATACATGTGTCTTCCTCTAGGTTGGTTCTCTTGATGTTTTTCCCTTCCTCCTTGTTGCTCACGATATCTGGCAATAGTATTCATCATTGTAGTCTTTTTGACCTACAATGGAAACCAACAAAATGAAATTTTCCTCACTTTCACACTTGTTTAACACAATCAAATTGGCTTTTTTCTCATTCTATTAAACTCATCCTTTCTGCCTTTTTCCACTCTTAGCTCTTCTTCAAGCAACACAACAACTTCAAGCAGAGATGCCTAAAAATCTTCACAATTCAATCTAGTAATCAATGTATGCTCAACAAACAAGAAACAAAGAAGTAGAGTGTCAAAAATAAGACCAATGTGCAAGCAGACAATTCATCAAACACTTAAAGTCAAAGAAATTTTGAAATGACTTTTATCAAACACCTTGAGGTCCAAGAACATGTGATCCAAAGTTTTCAATATGATCACTAAATCAACTCCCTTGATCCAAATTTTGAGTAGGCAATGGGAAAATAAAATCTTAATTAAGCAACAAACAACTTCAATGCAATAATTTGATCAAATGAACAATAGATCACAATCTCAATTCAATGGATCTCAGTAGATTTTCATTTTTTTTTTCTTTTGCTTTTCGAGTTTCAATGCTCTTGATCTTCTTTTTTTCCACTTCTTTTTTGTTTGAATATAGAGAAGAACAATCACCAAGAAGCATAGCATTAGAATTCATTTTTTGCCTTAGGCACAATTCTCAAAACACAAAGGATCACGAGACGATGAGATAAGAAACAAAATCACAAAGAAAACATAAGATCACAAATCTGAATAACATAAAGCATGATCTTAAAACAAATAACATAAAGAAAACAATTAACATAGACAAATCAAAATGCCATAAACCTAGGCTTTAGTGCCAAAAGATGATGTAATTTCAAGATGATTTTGGGCCCACTTCAAAACACCCCAAATCAAGAAAAAAATCTCAAGGTTCATCATCTTGGGTTTGAACTAGTTACCTTGACCTATGTGATTTTGCAAACATCAACCAATGTCTTGATTTGGTAGGTCACACAACAACATAGCTAAAGTAGTTGCAAGCCCTTTGAAGTTCACTAAAGAACTCTAGAAGTGAAATATGAACTCTCACTAGAATAGATCAATTTTGTCTAAAATTTCATAATTCCAAATAACATATTGTTTGTATTTCTAAGTTACAAGCCTTTATATAGGCCAAGACTTAAGAAAAGACCACCATAAAGGTCAAAGGAATTAAATACCATTAAAACATACTAAAATTATATGAAATCTCAAGTTAGCTTTATGAGAACTCAATTTGGCTTAGTTCAAACTCAAATAGGTTAGATCTGGTATGGCGTTGATCTGTCGAACTAGATAGTGGGTCGGACGCACCTAGTAGTTGATATGCTCCAGAGTGCGACTGCAGCAGGGGCTGGTTAAGCATGAGAAGCCCTAGAACACCGTGCTACCCTATTTCTCAACCATCCTTGACCTGATTATGCTATTTTGGACCTTGATTGTGGAAAAGGTTTATTTGGAATACAAATTTTTGGAATTTCTTGCATCTGATTTAACTTGGTTCCTTTTTGTCAAGTGATGGGCCTCATCGACAGACTAACATACTTGGATGACTTTATTACTAATATTTATTTTATAAGTAATTGCTTCATTTCTTTTGGATGGATATATATAAATATATATATATATTCTATGCGGAACTCATCATGAAGATATGAAGATAGGATAATCTCTATCTGATATGTGGAACTATTTGCTACAAAGGTTTTATGTGTCAAGCATCGCCAAAGGGGAAGATTCTTGAGGTCAAACACTTGTTAGCCTGAGTATTCCATGTTGCAACAAAAGTTGCAACTAAATTCGAAGTTACAACTGCTGAAAACAACATAGTTTTGGCCTCAGCAAAATTTTTTCAATGTGGATTCTCCAGATAGTATTTTATTTGAATTCAATGTTTTGTAAATGCTGAGATAATTATTTAGATAGGTTACCTAGATGTTTGTCACTATCTAGACTATTTAAATTTTATCTTATCCATGGTTAGAGAATTTAAATCTTAGCATAGGATGTTGAGGATCAAGGAATTCTGAAGACTATTTATATGACATAAAGCAGCAAGGTGAATTTACAAAGCAACAACAAAATAACCTACAAGTACCAAAACTCTAAGAACCTATCTTACTTTGCTGAAAGTTATCACATTCATTGAAGGTCAAGTAAGTGAAATATAAATCCGAAAAACATCTCCATCGTTCATCAACATATCTTTTAGGAGAAGTAGATCTTAATCAAATCAACAGCCAATTCTTTGGGAGAAAGAACTATGGCCAAATCAAAAGGACCTACATTGGAGGATTCCAATTTAGAAGAATTACAAGGGGACCAGTAATTAGAAGCTGTTGATTGAATTCACAATTATTCAATCAAGATTGGTAAGACCTCAGTGCAAACTTGTATTGGATTCAAGGTGGAGATTAAGCTGGATGAGGGTCCCCTAGGATGGGCACAGCCAAACCAGATTGACAAATGTTTCGTGTTATGTACTCTTTTCTTTTTCGAACTGTTTATATTTTTTATCAAACAAATTACAATCTCAAGTTACAATAGTGAAAAGAGTTACAAATCATTACGCATTTGACTTCTCCCATAGCACTCACTTATCTTCTATGAAGCCCTCATGTAATGCCATCAAAGATGATCTAATCATTTTTAAGCTTCCTCTTTGATCTCCATCAAGTAGAAATATCATATGTTGTTTGTAGTCATATACAAGCCTTTATATAGGCATAAAATCATATTCTAGAGCCTTAAATTCGTGCTAAGTGTGTAAAGACTTAAAAACTCTTAAACATATTGAGTTCTTAGAGAAAAGTCAACAAACACGTGAAGATTCGAGGCCAACTAGCACTTGTGCCATGACCATTTGGGGCTCCTCTACGGAAGTGGCTTATGTAGATTGCTCTATCTATGGCCATTCGTGGCTTATTTTGTATTGGTTTCTTGGTCTTCTTTGTTGCTTAACTATTGGCTTGAAATGACATGACTTTAGATGCATTTTGGTGTAGTTTTCGAGCCATATTCATCCATTATCAAGTTCAAACTTGAAGTGCATCAACTCTTGGTGAATCTTGAACTTGAAATATAAGTCTTTGTACATAAACATCATTCCATAAGACATGTCTTATTTGTAGTCCTCACTTGAAAGCATCCACGATCCACCCTTAGGTGTGTTCCCTCTTCGATCTCTTTGCTTCTTGACACTCTTTCTTCATGCTTAAACTTGAAAACAAGTCTTCATACTTGAATTCGATATTTAGTTGCTTGTTTTTCTATAACTCTTCATTCGAGAGCATCGAAGTTCCATCCTTTGTCAAGTCATTCCTTGGATCTCCATCATTCCTCCTTACCTCAAAGAGATTTGACATCAAATCTCCAGTCCTACATTGATAGGAAAAATGTCACTTACATTGATTGAAAGATCCATATAATACTTATCAATAGATGAATCCTCTCATGGTCTTGTAGAGTACTATACTCCATTGAAGTTATATCATAAAAACTCCTTTTCTCACTTGCATACTCAGGTGGTGACTATTCCTTGATTGTTTTGAACTCCTTTTGTTCCCAATGATCTCACTAAAAGAAAAACTGTCCATTATAAACACAAGTAATATAGATTCATCGTAGCATTTGATTGTTCCTCTTTATGGAAGTCAATCACATGATTCAGATAATTAAGATGATATTTATTATAGGATTCAAAGCTTCATCAAGATGGAAAACATTATACTTACCGAAGGATGAGAAATGTTTCCAAAACCTCAAAAACATAATCTACGAAATCATATAATTGCACCAAACATACCAAATAAAGCTAAGTACATCCTCGTTGCTGTCATCATCATAAAGTTTCTCAACATAAAATGCCTCATCACAGTCCTCAAATAAGCAATCATCAACAAACATCATAAAATTCCTTTCATATGTGTTACATGCGTTAAGTAATCAACTTCTAAAATTTTTAATTTTTATCTTGAAGCTTGATAGGCTAGCCATTTTTAATTTATTTACATGCACATGATCTGTTAACTTAATTATAAAGGCAAAAAATATATATATATATATATATATAATTTCGCCACTACTAATATCATTAAATTAAACATAGTTTTTTCATAGGAATGACTTTGAAGATAAAAAACATCAAATGTTATAAATTAAAAATGAACCAATATATCACTAATTCTAAAACCCTAAAACTTTAGGAATCCTTTTGGCACATATAATTCACGTGCCCTTTTTGCTACAGGTGATTTTACAGTGCATTGTGGTGATTCAATCGTTTCTTTAAGCTTTAGACAAAAATTATGAATCTTTTTAGATGAATTGAAAGAATCTCTTAGATATGACTTTGAAATTGAAAATTTAAAAGAAGGTAAAGGAAAAGCTCAAGATGAACCGTCAAGGATGTTTGGCTTTCTTATGGACTCTTTGTCCCTAAGAGTGGGAGCTTTTGGTTTGTTACAAATACAAGTGCCTTTTTTCTTATAGGTGATTGAAAAGTGCATTCATGTGATTCCATTGTTTCTTTGGCTTAGACAATAATCAAGGATCTTCTCAAAAAGAAAAAGAAGATGCATCTCCTATTTCTTGCAACTTCGCCACGTTCTCAACTTTCTCTCTCGAGTCTCCTACTTGCACTACACTTCTTCAACAAGGAACGAATGGCAGAGGCTCTTCCACCAGAGGAACACCCCAACCCATGCGTGAAGAGATCCTTTTCTTCACTCTTCCAAGCTTAGTCCCCTCCCGAATCAATCCCCTTAAAGCAGATTCAATCCCACAAGGGAGAACTTGCATTTTTCTTCACTGTTGACGAGCTTGACAAACTGTCATAGCCGTTCAAACATGCTCTCATTGTGAAGTTTTCACATGGTAAGCCATCGATTGAGATAATTCGCAGAGAATTCAAAACCATTGGTCTGAAAGGCGAGTTCTCCATCAGTTTAATTGATAGCCATCATATTCTAACTCGAGTATTTCTTGAGAAGGATTATTATCGGCTATGGATGAAGGGAGTTTGGAGTCTCAATGGCGTGCCAATTCACATATTAAAGTGGTCTCACAATTTTCACATACATTCAGAGCCTTCAATAGTTCCGGTCTGGATCAGCTTTCCTGATTTACCAAGTCATCTATTTAGGAAGGAAATTCTATATTCTTTTGCCTCTGTCATTGGCAAGCTACCGAAGGTAGACACCCCAATAGCAAATATGACACGTCCTAGTGTGGCTCATGTTTGCGTGGAAGTTGATCTGCTAAAGAAGTTTCCGAAACAGATTTGGATTGGCTAGGTGGAGGATGGCTTCTGGCAGGATATTCATTTCGAAGAGTTGAAGCAAAATATGAATAGGAGTCTAGGTTTGGAGAAATCTCAGTCCACATTAAATACAACATTGCCGCAGACTACCAAGAGATCCAATAAGATTAACCCTCAGGTTAAATAAGTTGTCTATCTGGAAGATTAAATCCACCCTGATGGAAATCGAAGCACTCAGAAATGTGATATTGCTGCCGAAAAAGCTCCCTCTCTGTTGAAAAATTATTGTTCAATCCCGAAGGATCTGCTGATCTTGAAGTGGCCTGAAGTTTAGAAAGTTAGTCGTCTAGCCGATGACCCTCTGATGGCCTTACTAGCTGCAGAGCATATTGTCTCACCATCACAGTTCCATCTTTCTCCAATTCAGAATGTCGCAACAGATTTCTAGCCAAGTCAGACTGCAGGTTCTGCCACACATGAAGTTGATGCAGGGAATTTTGTTGCAGTAGAGGGTAATCCGGAAGTTCCAGAGGAGACCCCACGGCAAGATAGGGACGTTTCTGTTAATAATCAGCCTGTTGCTGTCCCCTTTTATGAGGTTATAACAGAAGTTGGGGAAGGTGTGGGTTTAGTGACTGATGTTGAAGGAGCAATTGCAACGGACAATACATTGCCAGCAACAGAACTTCCTTTGAAGATTGCACTTCCTCCCATTGCAAGCACTGCGGAATTTGGTCCGAGAGCGAATAAAAAGAAGCAAGTTTCCCCACTGACAATTTTGACAAGGTCTCAGACCAAGCGGAATGCCTTTGTCAGTCATTCAATATGAATAGCATAATATGGAACATATGAGGTATTGGGAATGATACCTCTATTATGCATTTGAAGCAGTTAATTAATGACCATGAACCTTCTCTTATTGGAATTCTGGAACCCTTTGTTGCACTAGAGAGGATTTCGAAGTTTGCATTTTCATTAAATTGGGAGAATCACTATTGTAGTACCTCGGGGAAGATATGGTTGTTTTGGTCTGATTTAATTCATGTGGAAATCATTTCAGATTTACATCAAGTGGTTACCTATAGAATAAATTCAATTTTTGGTGAGGAATGCTTATTTTCAATTGTGTATGCAAAGTGTAACTAAGTAGATAGTAGACATCTTAGGCAGAATATGGTTCTTGTTAGTCAATATACTTCCATTCCTTGGCTTATTGGAGGGGATTATAATGTCGTCCGTTCGGTAGAGGAGTCATTAGGATCAATACTGAGCCTTCGGGCCATGAGGGAGTTCAATGATTGTATTGATGACTGTTGGTTGGTAGATTTGCCATATAAAGGAGGGAATTTCATGTGGTATCGTTCCACTTTTCCACCGCTTTGGAAACGATTGGACAGGGCTTTGGTTAATTCCGCTTGGCTGAGTTCTTTTTCTTCCACACAGGTTGAGCATCTTCCCAAATATTCATCGGACCATTCTCCACTACCCATTACAATCACAAGCTCGGTTCCTCAGTCAGCAAGGATCTTCAAGTATCAAAATATGTAGATTCGGTACTCAGGTTTTAAGGCAGTTGTTGAGAATTCATGGCATGTACACACTAAAGGGGACGGACTACAGCAGGTGGCCACCAAGCTGATTCGACTGAAGATTTGTCTCAAAACTTGGAATAAAGAGGTCTATGGTAATGTACAATCCAATGTTAAAAAGGCTGAATTGGACTGTGCACAAAAAGAACAACTTTACATGGAAATAACTACAGTTGAGAATAGAGAGTTGTTCCATCATGCCCAGGCAGACTTGGCGTTTCACCAGCGAAATGAGTTTATTTTCTGGAAGCAGAAAGCTCGTGTTAGATGGCTAAAAGAGGGGGAAGGTAATACAGCTTATTTGTCTAAGTTCTGGCACACACGAAAAGCTAAAATGCAAATTAATAAGGTTCAAAATTCGGCTGGAGAATGGTTGTCTGATCCTTCTGCAATTGAAGAAGAGGCTGTGAAATATTATTCATCATTGTTGAGGGCCGACACTGGATGTCTCCCAGATCCTATGTGCGTCACGAAGGATATCCCTACAGTTCTTACCTCTGTTGATAATGGTACATTAGCGACTCTCCCGTCCTTTTCTGAAGTCAGGCAGGCTATCTTTTCTTTGGATCGTGACAGCTCACCGGGGATTGATGGTTTTCCGGGCTCTTTCTATCAAGATTTTTGGTACTTAATTGCAGAGGATGTCATTCAAGTTGTACGAGATTTTTTGGGTAGGGGCACGCTTACCGCAACAAGTGATAGCAAAGCAGATAATACTCATTCCAAAGGTTGCGAATCCTTCATCTTTCATGGATTATAGGCCCATAAGTCTTTGTAATTTCTCATCAAAGATAATTGGTAAGATTCTTTCTACGAGACTCTCTCTTCTATTGCCAAGATTGCTTTGTGAAAATCAAGGGGGTTTTGTCAAGGGACGACATATTACAGACAATATCCTTCTTGCATCCAAGTTCACGCAATCCCTAAACAGAAGTTGTCGCGGAGGTTACTTAATCATCAAGTTAAATATGTATACAACTTTTGATATGGTGTCATGGGACTTTCTCTTTGCAGTGTTAAAGAAGTTTGGTTTCTCAGCTCATTTTCTTAATCTAATTCAAAATTGTTTGTGGTTTAACTACTTCTCGGTGGTGAAGGGAAAAGCTTGTGGGTACTTTGCCTCTAGTCGTGGAGTGCGCCAAGGAGACCCGTTGTCTCCTTCTTTGTTCATTCTAGCAGCTAAGGTACTCTCTAGAGGGCTGAACCGAATGCTACTTGATGGATTCTTGGGCGACTTTGTCTCGAAGAGGCAAGGGTATCTGGTGTCGCATCTCGGGATATTACTTGTTGCCCAATTAAGTCTATGCCTATTATCTATTTAGGCTGTCCGATTTATGTTGGTCGTTCAAGAATCTTGTATTTTCAGGCCATTATAGAGAAGATTAATATTCGCATAACGGGCTGGCAGAAGAAGCTGTTTTCAATTGGAGACAGAGTGATCCTTATCAGATATGTCTTAACCTCCACTATCACTCACATCCTTGTAGCATGTCATCCTCCAGTTCAAGTAATTAAAGAGGTGGAGAGGAAATTTGCACAATTTTTCAGGGGTAGATTAGAGCATGGATTTAAAAGGGCTTGGTGTAGTTGGCAGCGAGTTTGCAGGCCTTTTGAGTCAGGAGGATTGGCTGTTCATTCCTTACAGTTGCTGATTAAGGCTTTAAGATATAAGACTTCGTGGAGATTTCGCACAAGAGAGTTCTTTGTGGGTGAAGCTTCTTAAGATGAAATATAATTTTCAGCTTGGTGAGGGCATGGCCGCTGGAGGTTCCAGAGAATGGAGGAGATTAAAGGGACTAGCAGAGGTTGCAGAAAGTCACATTTATGTTCTTACTGTTGCGGAAGACCTCTCCTTTTGGCATTAGAATTGGCTGATGTCGGGGAAGCTAGCAGCCAAAGTTGAAGTTCGGAATCCAGCGCTGAAGATTCATCATTTTCGTTCAAATGGTGCTTGGAATATGGAGGAGTTGGAGGTGTTTTTCTCAGCAAGTCCAGACCTCGTGGCAGAAATAGTTAGTACCCCTATTGTTCAAAACAGATTGAATACCCATATATGAAAGCTTACTACCGCAGGTAAAGTTTCCATTTCTTCTTGTATTCAACATCTGGAAGGTGAACCTAATGTCGCAGCTGCTGTTCAATTTTGGCATAAAGCTATTCCCTTGTCTTGGACTATTTTTGTTTGAAGGATGTTCAAGGGGTTTCTGCCCCTTGATAGTAGTTTAAGGAGGCTGGGATTTCATTTAGCTTCTCGGTGCTATTGTCTTAACAATGAGGAGAGTTATACGCATCTGTTTGAATAATGCCAAATTGCTAAAGAGGTCTGGGCTTTCTTTTCTCAGTAGCTGGGTTTTATCTACATCATAGATGACATTGGTTCGTGGTTTGCAATGGATAAGCTGCTGGGCTCATTGGCAAGGATTTTGCCAACCTTGGTATGCAGGGAAATATGGGCAGCAAGGTGTGCATTCTTCTTTGAAGGAATCAGTAGTACTAGCTCTGGTGTTGTCAGAGCCGTTCTGCTCAGATTATTAAGTATAAAAGAAGCTTTTCCTTCTCCAAATTTTGGACAGCTTTTTAGCACCCGTGTTGCAGGGACATGTCCAAGAACAGTTATGGTCTGTTGGTGGCAAGAAGGTTATGCTGATACAATTATTCTGAATGTGGATGGAGCCTCAAGAGGTAATCCGGGTACATCTGCGGTAGGGGGTGTTGTAAGAAAGGGAAATGGTCGGGTCTTGGGAGCTTTCTACAGTTACATAGGAGAGGTAACTAATATGGTGGCTGAGCTAGAGGCTCTCTCGGAAGGGTTGAGGTTTTGTTTGAGGGAAAATTGGACGCAGGTGCTTATTCAGATGGACTCTAAAAGTATCATAGAGATGGTGAATGGGAATTTCGCAATGCCTTGGCGTATCCATCGTAAGCTTAAGGAGGTTCAAGAGACGATGGCTCTGGGTGTTTTCACTTTGGAACATATATTCAGAGAAGGAAACAAGGTGGTAGATTTTTTGGCAAATGAGGCTTGTGATAACTTACATTGTGTTCATTACACTTTATTTACTTCGCTTCCTTTATTTGCTGGAGGTCTTTGCAATTTAAATAGGCTTAAATTCCCTTAATTTCACCAGTTGTAAGTGCATTTGTTTCCACCTTCCTTAAGGGTAAGGCTTTTATGTCCCCCTTCACTGTCACCAAATGGTTTTATTATTAATAAATGGATGCACCATCATGGGCGGTTAAAAAAATATTTTTTTTTTAAAAAAGAATCTTCTCCAAAAATAGAACAATCTCTCAGAACATTACCTTGAAATTTAGCATTTAGAAAACTTAGGATGAACAATCAAAGGACGTTTTGGCTTCTTTCATGCTTCTGGGGACAGTTGCCTTAAAATCCTCAAAATTGACTTCAGGTGATATGACCTGAGAACGATTACGTCCGCGCAGGGAGTTCATGCTTGCAACAATTTTGAGATAATAAACCATCGCCGCAAAAACAGAGTGAAAAAAATCATTCCCATGATAAATAAATAAACATAAATACTAGGATGAAATGGCCCTTGAGATAATCATGAGGTTCTGTTGTCAGCACTAGAGACTAAATAAGCTTCCAAGGGACAAAAATGACCCTCACGGGGACGCAATCAGAAACCCTCCCCTTCTTCTTCCTTCGACTACCCACAATGCAAAAGCTCTCTGCAGACCTTCTATTTTTCATACATATACCCAACCATATATACCTTACAATTGTATTTTGCAAATTCTCTTAAAAAAGGAAAAATAACTAAAAATAAAGTCTCCAAAACCTGAAGAAGAATTCGAATATGGCAATCAAATAATTAATTAGTACCTTGGTTTTTCATTGTAAACAACAAAATCCACAGATCTAACAACCAAAAATAATCTTGGGTCTTCTTTGATGGATTGAAATTCTCTTGGTTCTCGGAAGAGATTCTGGTTCTTCCAACGATTTTTGTGTGTGTGTGCGTTCTTAACAATTTGGAAGGAATAGAAGGTCATTAAGGAGCAACTAAATGGGGGTAAAATAGTACATACAAGTTAAAGGTGAAAAAATGTTAAATTTTGATTTTTTTTTTTCTTTATTAAAATCTAAATGAGTGAAAATTGAATTCCAAATTGAGTATTTATGGAGTATTAAAAATTTTGGAAAAATTTAAAAGTTTCCACTCATTTTGTTAGAACCTCTTAACAATACGCTAAATAGTAATTTTCCACGTTTGGTGAACCTGGACAAATTTAAACTTTTGAAGCTTTCTATTAGAATTCAATGCATAGTTGCAATAGAATTTTCTTAAAGATTTCTTACCATAAAGTCTTCTAGAGTTTTCTATTCATGGATCGTCTTTTGTCAGATAGTCAGAGAAGGCGAAAAAAAAAATAGTAAATAGAGATCGCAAAAGAAAATCCAGAGAGAGAAAGTAGTCATGATTGAAAACTAGCAATTTGGTCATGCTTAGTCCCTTATCCTAGTTCGAGTGACGATCCAAAGACAACCATTCATGTCAATAAATAGACGTGGTGGTTGGAAGATCCTTGCTGGTGATAACAAAACTAGTTATGAATAACCTATTTTTGAAATTGATAAAAAGGTAATTTCGTAATCCTTTTTAGGATTCCATCCCATCGGGCTTGGTTTTGGACTTGAGCATTTTCACTTTGCCAATTTAGGGAGGCTTCAGCTGCCGAAAGAGGTTTAGGCTGGCCCTGAGCATCCAAAGCTGTGGGTGTGCTTATTTTCCAAGCATGAGTTTTCTGACTCTTTTCAAAAGGGGTGATTGGTGGAAATTCAGTATCATAAGAAGAGGAGCCAGGATCCATCATATGGATCAAAGGGGGACAGAAGAGTCTGGCCAAGGAGTATCATCGGGCTTCCATCCTGGGGGAGAAGGAGGAAGAGCTGTATCTGGGACCCGAGAAGGGTAGAGGACATAATAGTCAAATTTTCCACTGGGTTCGCCCAAAAGAAAATGGGCTTGGAGAGCTTTCTGTGAGGTACCAGAAAGTAGAGGTTTAGGCACTGCAACCGGTGTAGGGACACAAGTGGGACAGGAACAGGTATCAAACCATTTGTGGCCATCCGGAGTCTGCAGTTCATATTTGAAGGAGGTTTATTTGTGACCTTCCTTCAATTATTTCATATTGAGACATTTTGCATGAAATTATGTCCCAAAATGAACTTGTGGATCACCGACATCAAACAACCAGCTCTACACCTTGCACAAAACCCAAGGCTGTTCAGTCCTTTTTGACTTTGCAACTTGCCTCTTATCTCCTTTTATCTGATCTTGTCACATGATGGCTACAATTATTCTCTAATGCATATTGGCGCACCGCATCTTCCAAAGCTTCTTGGCTTTGGTTTTGGTTGGGTCAACTGTGATTCCATCTCTTGTAATAACAAAACCCACATGAGCAAGGCCAAGCTCTGTCTTGGTCTCCACTTAGAAAAACCTTCCTCTTGGTTCAAAGTTATTCAGGTGTAGTCGAGCATGGTCGAAAAATGCAATGAGAGCACTTTTGACGCAATGCAATCTCTGTTGTCTATTAGAACAAACACTAATACCTGGATTGAACAACTATTTACAATTGATTCATAATATATAAAATTTGTTTTCATCTATTTATATACATAATTAATTTACAAGTCATTATTTTTACCCGCCACCACATCCCACAATGGAATCGGGCCAATCTGTATCACGTGATATGTGTTTTTGGTAGAGGTGAGAATTTATCTGCCAAACGCGGGCTCAGTTCTCTATTCCATTGCCTTAGTCATTGGCAAACTGCTGAAGATTGACACCCCGACAGCAAGAATCTCTCGACATAGCATTGCACGAGTTTACGTGGAACTCGACTTGTTGAAAGCCCCTCAGCAACGAGTTTGGATTCACCAAGCTGAATTTGGCTTTTGGAAAAACATTACCTATGAACATTCTACCCATTATTGTGGCTTTTGCCAAAAGATTGGACATACTAAGAGCAGTGCCATGTTAAGAACCATAGCTTGAAATCAGTGAAAGAAACGAACCCTACTTGAAAGAAGGTTTTTAGCAACGATTTCCGCAACTCCAGAACCTCCCGTTAAAAATCTAACTGTATGGAAAATTCGGAATGCTGCAGTTGATAAATCGATTGAAGGCTCTCGAGATCATAGAATAGGGGGCTGTAGTCGTTGAGCCCACTGCTGTTGTTGAGAATTTGCCTATTGCTATGCCCGAAAATGTAGAACAAACCCTAAAACAGGTTTATTCTATTCAGGTGGAAGCCGAACCAACTTTAGGTAAAGCAAAGAAGGCTGCTGCGAATATTCGAATTGTTCAGGCAGCTAAGAATTTATCAAAAAATTGAGTTCCAAAAGCTGCAGACTCTTCGGGTGAAGCAGAGGTATAGCTCCAGAAGACCTAGTAGCAGATCATTCGGTCACAGTTAGCCATTCTTCAGGAAATCCAATTGTCAATCCAATGCGTATAGACACCCATTCACGGTTCATCGCTGCTCCCCAAGGGCTCCATTTGGAAGTTGTCTTTCCTGAAGATGTGGCAAAATCGGCACCACCAAATACAGGGAAGAAGAAGACGATCGTTCCACCTTCAGCTGTAGTAACAAGGTCACAAGCCCATCGTAGTGCGTCTTCTAGTTAGTCAATATAATGAAGGTACTGATTTGGAATATCAGAGGAATTGGGAACAAGGCCTCTATAGATAAGTTACGTAATCATATTTCAGTTTATAAACTAGTGATGGTAGCAATCTTGGAGCCTATGATTAATTTTTCAAAGCTTTCCTCTTATGCTTTTAAACTAAATATGTTGCATTGCCACTCTGTTAATGGGAAGATATGGCTATTCTGGACAGCAGCTACTACAATGAATGTGATCAGTGATATGAATCAAATGCTTTCTTGTTGTGTGGAAAAGTTCATGGGCTTAGAGTCTTCTTGTGCATTTTCATCTGTCTATGCGGCCTGTGACCATCTCATTCGAAGGGAATTATGGTGTGTGATGAATGAGTTTAGCAATCATGTGACTAGTCCTTAGTTGATTGGGGGGGGGGGGGGGTTAAAATTTGGTAAGAATTACAGATGAAAGTGTAGGC
>JAOXNR010026405.1:0-24147 GCA_028571225.1 Parsonsia alboflavescens | reverse complement strand
TCTTCAAATCAGGTATCGTTCTCGAACTCCAATGTGAAAATTTTTAAAAATCCTGGGACTCCAGATCCGTTTCCTCATGGATTCGGGATCCGATTCCCTTCAGCTTGTGCATTCCTGATACATCATTAAGTCTTTTAATTATCCAGGAATTGCATGCTCAAGGCCACTTCGGCAAGGATAAGACAATAGGCCTGATTAAGGAGCGATTCTATTGGCCCGGTATTGACAAAAGTGCTCAGAATTTTGTAAAGAGATGTAGAATTTGCCAAGTATCAAAAGGGAGAAGCAGCAATCAAGGGTTATAAACTCTATTGCCGATTCCAGACGAGCCTTGGACGGATGTGTGCATGGACTTCGTGTTAGGATTGCTGTGGACACAGTGGGGATTTGACAGTATATTAGTTGTGGTTGACCGGTTCAATAAAATGGCAATGTTTATGGCTTGTAAATCAACTATGGATGCTAGCAAGATAGTTGATTTACACTTTGGCGAGGTAGTCAGGCCGTTTGGCTTACCCAAGACCATTTTGTCTGACAGGGACACTAAGTTCATGAGCCTTTTCTGGCAAGAACTTTGGAAGAAGTTGGAGACGACATTGAAGTTCAATAGTCCTTATCATCCTTAGACGGATTGGCAGATCGAAGTAGTAAATCGCACGCTGAGAAGTATGCTCCGGAGGGCAGGTCAAGACATCTGGAACTCGAGATTCTCTTCTTCCCAAGATTGAGTTTGAATTCAATTGTTCAACTAATCGGTCGACTCAGTATTCCCCCTTTTAGATTGTGTATGGCAGGAATCCAAGGAGTCCGATTGATCTTGCAATACCAGATTCCGGTACTGCTTCCAAGAAAGTTGATGAGCAGCTGATTGATTTGTAGCAAGTTCATGCCACCATCAAGTCCAACTTGGAACATGCCTATGCTAGTTACAAAGAATATGTGGATCAGACTCACAGGGATGTGCAGTTCGAGACCTCGTGTGGATGACGTTGATCGAAGAACGATTTCCGTTGGGCACGAATCATAAGCTTAGAGACCGGAAGATTGACCCTTGTCAAATTTTGGAAAAGTTGGGCGCTAGTGTTTACAGGCTCGAGCTGCCGGATGATCTTAGTATTTATAAAGTTTTCAATGTGTAGCATTTATCTCGTTTCCATGGAGACAATCCGAGTTTGAGGACAAACTCTTTAGAAGAGAGGGAGCCTGAAGCAGAGCTGGATAAGGAGAATGACCAAGGGGAACAGGGGCCAGTTACACCAGCCAAGCCCACGACAAGTAGTCTGTGTAGGTCCAAGAGACTGCAGCGAATATGGGCCTGATTCAGCCTGTTCGATGATGTTGGGCACGATTCCCAAGGCGACTGGCTTGAGCTCGGATCGGGCTCGAATTTGATTGGGTGACCTGGAACTGCCCAATGATCACTTGATGCTATATTATGACGTAAGGCCTTTGTCGGCCATCCGGAGTCGTCTTGATGGAGTTTCGGGAGTGTTTAAGTTTTTAAAAGCGTTTTCGTAATTTATTGTTTTTAGGGGTTTTTTTGTAATTTCGTTATTTCTTCCAAATAAGCCTAGGCTTAATTTTCCTTATAGGTTTAGGTTTTGATTAGGTTATTTAAGGGCGATTTCTCTTTTGGAAGAGGCAGCTTTTGTTATTTTTTGACGTTGTTCAATAATATATCTCTTTCCGAGTTTCTTCAGGAACGTTGTCGTTTTGTTCTTGAATTTCTTTTCCTACGACAACTTTCGATTGAAGTTTATTATAGGGAAGAATTATTAGCCTTCCATAATTCCGCCTGTGTCAACAAGTTTATGGATTTCAAATTCCATGATGATAGAGCTGTTCTTCCTTAGGTAACTGACTTTGAGAATTTGGTAACTAAGCTTAACAATGAAAATATTCCTATTTGTGAGAAATTCTTACCTGGTGCAATTATTTATAAATTACCAAGTTTATGGTTGTCTTTTAAAACTGAAATGTATTGGAAGAAAAGGCAAGGGGGGATGGATGATTTGAAGCAATTCATTCAAATCGAAGAGGAGAATAAGGCTAGGAGTAATTTGGAGATCGTTAGTCAGCAACAATCTACTGCTAACATGGTTAATAATCCCAAGTATACTCCTAAGTCTAAGAAGTTCAAATCAAAATTCTCAACTAGTGAACCCAAACAATTGGAAGTTGGTAAGAAAATCAAGAAAACAAAGAAACATGTTAAGTGCTACACTTGTAATATTTGGGTCACTATGCTTTCAAATGTCTAAGGAGGCAGTGAATGTGGTTACTAATCAGACTGAGCCTACCAACTTTGTTGCAATGGTTGGTAATGATAAGGCCAGATCTACTCCAGAGTGATGGTTAGATTCGGGCGCAACATGCCATGTTGTCACTGATAAAAATCTTTTTACTGATGTGAGCTAGGTTCACGAGTCATTGACTATTGCTAATGGGAAAGCTATTAAGGTGATCTAGAAAGGTACTGCTAGCTGGACTTTGTCTTTAGGTAAGACATTAATTTTAAAAGATGTTAAATTTGTACTTGCATTAACTAAGAATTTAATTTCTATAAGTTTGCTATGTGATGTTGGTATGTCTGTTACCTTTGCTAGTGGTAGAGTAACTTTAGCAGTTAACTCATATTATTTTGGATGTGCTTATCCCAGTAGATGGCATGTATAGGTTGAGCTGATTCTATTAATCAGGTTACTTCGAAGTTAATTGATGTTAAAGTATTACATTATAGATTTGGACATGTTAACTATTACAAATTGAAGTCACTTGCAAAAACTCATAACTTGCCTTTGGATATATCTAAAATGTTTGACAAGTGTGAAGTGTGTCCTCAAACTAAGATAACTAGAAAACTTTTCGTAAGGTTTCTAGGAACACACAACTTGTTCAGTTAATACATTTCGACATTCGTGATTTTTCTAAATATGTCACATGTGGTGGTCAGAAGTATTTAGTCACTTTTATAGATGATTTTTCGAGATACTCTTTTGTTTATTTGTTAAAATCTAAAGATGAGGTTTTTGACAAATGTAAGGAGTTTAAAAGTAGAGTTGAATCAACTGAATCTAAAGATTAAAAGGCTTAGATCCGATAGAGGAGGAGAATACAGACTGACTGAATTCATGGAATTTTGTGCTTCACATGGTATAATCCTTGGAAAAGACTGCTCCCTTTGCACCTCGGTCTAATGGTGTAGCTGAAAGAAAGAAAAGAACTTTAACTGAAATGTTAAATTCTTTGCTATTGACTGCTGGGATACCTTTTTGTTACCGGAGAGAAGCAGTTTTGTTTTCCAATCATATTCTTAATAAAATACCTCACCCTAGCATCTCTACTTCTCCTCATGAAATTTGGCATAAAAGACCTTTTAATTTTGAAAATATTAAGACTTGGGGTTATATGACTTATGTTAGGATACCTGACCCTTAGAGGCCTAAGGTGGGACCTAAAACAAATATGTGTATTTATTTAGGTTGTGCAGAAAATAGTGCTGCTGATAGGTTCTTGGATCTGTCAACCAATCTGATAACAGAGTCTAGGGATACTATATTCTTTGATGATAAGTTTCTTAAAGATAAGGACATTACTTTACAAGATTCCATTGAGTTGGTTGTAGATGCACAAGGTGTATCTGAACCTGTACTTACAGATCCTATGCCTATGGAAACACCTAATATTTCGGACACTACTCCTACAGAGGCAAGTGAAACAGAATCTAGAAAAGTATCTACTAGAGAACGAGCACCCAAAAATTTTGGGTGAGGACTTTGTGACCTACCAATTAGAGAAAGATTCATCAAACTACGAAGAGGCAATGAGATCTAGGGACTCGTTGTTGTGGCTTGAATCCATTGATGATGAAATGAACTTTTTATTGAAGAATAACACCTGGAAATTAGTAGACCTGCCTGAAGGGGCAAAGGTTATAGGATGTAAATGGGTATTGAGGAAGAAACTTAATCCGGAGGATCAGTAGCCAAGTATAAAGCACAGTTAGTTGCAAAGGGCTACAAGCAAGTTAAGGGAATAGATTATTTTGATGTCTATTCACCTGTTATCATATTGCCACGATAAGAATTCTTCTTGCAATAGCCTCCATTGAGCACTATGTCGTGCATCCAATGGATGTAAAAACAGCTTTCTTAAATAGTGTTTTAAATGAAGAGATTTATATAGGACAACTTGAAGGATATGTTATGAAAGGATTTGAGAATAAAGCTTGTAAACTAATCAAATCCTTATATGGACTTAAACAAGAAGCTAAATTGTGGCATGAAAAATTTAACATGACTGTAAAGCACTTGGGATTTGTTTCTAGTGATGGTGATAAGTGTCTTTACTTTCAGTATATGTCAAATAAGGTCGTAATTATTTGCTTGTATGTTGATGACATGCTGATTTTGGGAACTAATCATTCGGTTGTGAATGATATAAAAGTTTCCCTATCAAAAGAGTTTGACATGAAAGATCTCGGCATAGTCGATACCATTTTGGGTATGCGAGTGAGATTTGTTGGACAAGGAATTATTAGTTAATCTTATTATATTGAAAAATTAATAAATAATTGGGGATATAGTGAGTGCAAAGTAGTTGAAACCCCATTTGATTATGATAAACTCTTGAAGCCTAATAACGGTAAAAGTGTGAGACCGTTAGAATATTCCAAACTAGTCGGGAGTCTCATGTATGTGATGACTTGCACTAGGCCTGACATAGCCTTTATGGTTGGCATGTTATGCTGGTTCACTAGTAATCCTGGATAAGAGCATTGGGATGCCCTTGATAGGTTGATGAGATACTTAAAATATACTTAAAATTATGCTCTTTGTTATAGTGGTCATCCTCCTACTTTAGAAGGATATTTGGATGCGTCTTGGTGCCCAGAATTGAATGATGCTAGATCTACTAGTGGTTATGTGTTTACACTTGGAGGTGTAGACATTGCTTGGAAATCCAAGAGATAGACATACATTTCTATGTCTTATATGGAGTTGGAACTTCATGCTCTAACTTTTGCAAGTGATGAAGCATAACGGATGAAGGATTTGCTCATGGATATTGTAATGAGGAATTTAAAAGTAAATTCTTTATTAATCTTTTGTGATAATCAAGCCGCATAAAGAATTTCCAATGATACTCTCTTTAATGGTAAAAGAAGAGTGTTGAGGATAAAACAAGCCAAATTATCATATCTCATTGGATAGGGTATAGTTCACATTATTGATGTGAGGTCCAAGGAGACTGTGGCTGATGCTCTTACAAAAGGCCTAACAAGGGATTTGGTTCAAAGGACCTCGATGCAGATGGGACAAAAACTATTTTAAAGAGTCTTGCTAGGTTTGTGCAGACCTTGTATAGTTTTTAAATCCGAATCTTGTATGTTTGAGCATTGATCGACATGTTTCAATGTTACAATTTCTTTATATCATTTCAAATCTGATGATATGTCTTTCATGATATGGTGTATCATTCCAATGATACTCATGTTAGGAATGCAAATTGTAACATTCCAAAATGACACATGTGTGGTTCTTATCTTTGCAAAAGAAACTACAAATGAACAAGTTCTATGTGTTGGAAACTTGTTAATGATGCATATTAAATTTTGATATGTGATTAAGTACTAAGTTCTTATGTGTTGAATTAGATACTCATATTTTGACAATTATAGAATTCATTGGGAGATGTCTCATATGAAATTCTTGTGATATAATTATCAATTACATTAAATAATAGAACAGGAGGAGATTATGATGACTTTGATATGGATGAGGATGAATCGTGCTAACTTAATAGAATCTCCTAGTTCTATTATTTACTTCTTTTTTGCTTATTCCAATAAATTCACCTATGTGTGAATGTCACATATTATTGGACTTTGTTTGATTCAAAACATTGGTATTTTGGATATAGTTTGTTTCAAACTTACGTAGATGGATTTACTTGAACAATTTACTAAACTATTTGTTGGCTTAGTTAGTTTTGGGCTTTGTGTACCATATAATCCATGTGTGGCTTGTTTTATTTTATTTTTAGAACATGAGAGGGCATTGTTAATTATGTTCTAAGGTAAAATAATAACTTAATATATTAATTTATATTATCATGGATTATTGGAACTTGAATAAACATAAAAAGGTGAGTTCCTTGTTAGGAAACTGAAGTGTCACCTAGGAAATCTAAGAGTCATTTATTTGGTTATAAATAATCTATTGGAAGCAATGGTCAAGTACATTCCAAATTAGAGGTACTGGATGGAATGTACTAAACAATCCTTCGTCTCCTCTAATCTTCTAATTACTGAATTATTATTTTATAATTTTGTGATTTAACACCAACTGTATATCGGACCAATTCAACGACGACCCAACATAAGTACTCATCCCTACAGAATGAGAAGGCACAAGACTTGAGATTTCTTGAGACGGTGAAGCTGTAAAGCTCTTGTTATTATAATAATTTGTGCCCTTTTCTTGAACTTCAATGAGTCTTGGAAGTGGGGGATTTTCTACGGACTCTTTGTAGAACATTTCTGAGACAAGTTCAGTGCTCTGGCTATTGATCATATCTTCTACCTGATAGGATGGCCATGGACTTGAATTTCCATAGTAATTTGGTTCGTGTTTGGTTAAAAGAACAGTCGCCCCTTGCAAGCCAAAATCCATGGAATGGCTTGCGAAATTGCTTATAAAATAAATTACTATTGATTTGGAATAAATTATATTATTTTGATATATTTTACAAGTCATTTTTAATTTTAAAATTATCCCATTCAATTACAATTTGATTTTGATTCAATTACGGTTAAACTATTAAACCGTAACTCAATAACTTTTTCGATTTGATAATCGATCTGATTCTGAAAACATTACTTTTTTTGCATAGAGTTGCTTTCGGATGCAATACTATTAAGTCTATGCCTCACAAAACATATATATATATATATATGTGTGTGTGTGTGGGTGTGTGTGGTTGGGGGGTGGGGGAAGGCGGGGTGAAGACTGTACG
The DNA here is from genome assembly GCA_028571225.1 of Parsonsia alboflavescens. Classification (NCBI taxonomy): domain Eukaryota; kingdom Viridiplantae; phylum Streptophyta; class Magnoliopsida; order Gentianales; family Apocynaceae; genus Parsonsia; species Parsonsia alboflavescens. Next base: position 17,130 of record JAOXNR010026405.1, on the reverse strand, counting down.
ATATTAGATTCTTGAATCATCCAGACCTTAATTTACTGCAAGAGAACCTGTGAAAAACATTGTATTACATGCATTATTTGGAAAATAAAAATCAAACTCCAATTAAATTGGGCATTTGTCTTTTTAGATTTTCAGGTACATCATAAAGGAAAAGTAGGAATTGACAAGAGAAGAATTCCAGAATCAGAAGATTTTGCAGAATGTGATTATGGACATGAGAGAGTAACTCGAATCGGTGCAAGGATACAGTCAAAAAATTGAATCTGGGATTTTCCATTTTTTTCCCTTCTGTATAACTGTTATAACATGGATGCCATGGCCCCATTTCATTAATTTGAATTTGATCAACTATTTTAACTTGGTTTCATTAATTTCAAAAGAGAATCCTTTAGATCACGGTTCACATTCATAGTTTTAAAAAAGAACATGAGGAAAAGTTGATGATTCATAACAAGAAATTTTGCAGTAAGCTATGACAAATTCTAAAATGGAAATGAGATTAATGGGAGAAACAGGCACGACCAGGATAAACCAACCCAAATGGGCTCAAGCCCCAACCTCCCAAAGTAAGGTGGGCAGTGACCTTCTACCACCAACCTCCCAAAAGAGCTCAGGAGAGGTCTCATCAGACCATGACCTTTGACCCGGTAAGCTTCAATCTGTCTCATACAACTTCCATGTCACGACTAAATGTGTGCAACTCCTAACACACTCTATAAACCTATAATCATTCGTTGCGACCTCCTAGAAGAGATAGTCAAGACTTTCGACATCCATGGGCAAGTCGCAAAGTTCGTTTAAAGGAAGTTACTGAGCTTGTAGCTCTCTACTAGAGACATGAATGGCGAGGTATCCCAACCTAGGGAAACTCCAAGATTCAAAAAGTCATTGACGTGATATGATACGATCTCACAATTATCCTAATTGCCTACTGTCATGTAATTGAAAAGACCTGATCAACGAGGTAAATTAATTTCTTCTTTATATATTATCGAATCACACACAGTCCATGGACAACACACAATAGATTAAGCTAATTTACTAAAGATTACTCTCTGAGAATACTGACTGCGGCATCGACGCTATCCTCAGGGTGATAGCCCATTCTGGTGACCTAGTGCTTTTCTAATTAGGTTGCGATTACGGAGGTCATCACGGTTCAGGGTGACAAGGAGGCTACTTCCGAGCTCCATCACTTCTAGCTTCGTCTGTGTAATAACATTCTAAAGCCTTGCTTTCTTCCCTATCCACAAAATAAAATAAATAAGGATCATGATGACTTGATCAGAACCAACATGCGTTTAGCCATCACGCCATGGAGGATGGCCCGGCAGAAAGCAACTACTCACTGGAGAAGCAGTACTAGAAGACTCGGCCCCAGTGGAGGCTAATAACAATAATCCAAAGCTTATTGATCAACAAGAACAACCAAGACTGTCGTAGTTTGGGCCATCTCGAAGGGTCCTAGTGGGCCCTCCACTCGAGCATGGAAGGGGAGGATAACGGCACCTTGACTAGACCAACAATGGCAACAACCCCAGACCATAGAGATTAGGTGGAACCGGGTGTCCGTTCTAGCCGACCTCATAGAACTCAATTTGGCTTCCCTAGAAGGAACCTCGAGCAGAAGAGATTACATGTCAACCAAGTGTACTCCTGTACCATCTCAGAATCAGACTCAACCACCTCGAGATCAAAGCTGCAGCACACAACCTGATCAACCCCTACCTTCAAAAGCAAGGAACAACCTTCGGCCCAATGAGGAAGGTTAGGAGACAAATCGAGCATAGGAAAGATCACTAGGCGGGCGAGTCCTACCTGAGGTTGACCTAAGAGAAACCCTGAGCAATGGAAGGGATTATGACCTAAGAGACAAACTCAATTGAGCTGCCATGTCACGAGGTCAAGGTCAAGAAACTAGTCCTAACGAGTAGGCGAGCTCTCTAAGACCTCCTCTTGGAAGAAGATTACCCCCTCAACGATGCCTGATTGAAAGGACAGGTAGTGACGCTCGAGGGGTAGCTTTGAATCTACTAAGGAGAACAACTTTCGCAGCCAATTAGGAGAAGAATGGAAATCAAGAGATACAGAGTAGTGTGGACCTATCGGAGCCATTGCCATTCGTCCACAGCATCAGGACTACTCGAATGAAACCAGGATTCAAAGCCCCACAAGTGGAGGCAATATATGACGGCACAGAGGAACCTATACGGCACATAGATGAATACGTTTCTTAGATGGAAATGTTTGAGTACCCTAATCATATCAAATGCTGAGCTTTTCGGTCCACGTTAACCAAGGAAGCATAATCCTAGTTTAAAGGAATTCCAAAGGCAAGTACCTCGAGTTCGACTCAACTGAAGGAGCTATTTTTGAAGAATTATTAGAGCAGCAAAAGGTGAGAAAAAGACATCAACGATCTATTTAATATCAAGCAGAAGTTTGGCGAGAGCACCAGGAGTTACTATAGTCATTTTAATGACGAGGCGGTGCGAATTGAGCAAAAAGACTATGCAATATACATCACTGCCATCAAGCAAAGACTCCGAGGGGGGTAATGTAGCCCTCAGCCACTAAGAAAGAGAACAAACTGCAGCTATCCCAAAAGAGACAGGAAGGATCCCGATTCGAAAGAAGGATCCTCGGACTAGAAAAGGAAGATTGTTCCAGACCTAGTAACCACTCTCCTAACAACCTCGGGGGTAGAAATACCGATGGTCAAGGAAAAGAGTGGTCTTCCAAAGCCGTCGAGACCTCTCAAAACTCCTCTAGCCAAGAGAGACCTGGAAAATTCTGCCACTACCACAAGGACCATGGTCATCTCACAGAGGACTGCTTCGACCTCAAGTGAGAAGTCGACAAGCTAGTCATGGAATGCCACTTGCAAGAGTTCCTAGCTAGGAATGTAGGTCCTGCAAATCCACCTCTAGCAACTATACACAACTAGTGACCACCGGTAAAAGAAATAAACCCCATTGAAAGGAGGTTAAATCCAGCTTGGGGAGAAGATTTAGAACCCTTGGCAGTGTCATTCTAGATTGGACACTTCTTGGTACACAAGATATTGATTGACATTGGAAGTGCAGTAATTGTCTTGTATAAGAAGGCATTCAACCAAATGGGGATAGATAAAAGCTCATTGATATTCAAAAACTGCCCTAACTGACTTGAATGGTAGCATGAGCTATGTAGAAGGGATTCTACGAGTTCCAACGGTGGTCTATGTGGATGGCAGGGGGGTCATTGAGGTCATGGACGAATTGGTGATCGATGCACCTAGGAACTTGTAATGCAATTCTGGGAAGGAGAGTTGTCATGGACCTAAAGGCCGAAATCTTCTTACTGAGCTACTACATGAGAATTAAGGTAGGAGAAACCTAGGTCATCCTAGAAGGAGACAAGCAATCAGTCACAGAATGCTACCTTGCTGAAAGTAATACAAAGCCCTCGACAAAACCCGAGCAGGAAGATTTCATCTACCTTCCTAAGGGCAATGATGAATTCAAAATTCAGGCTGCCAGGGAGAATAAGTTTTTCTCAATCAAGAATTCCTCGAGAAAAGGATAAGCATAGGTCAACTATTGCCCTCCAAGATCAAAGGGACGCTCGTCAACTCCCTCCAGGTATACTTGAAAGTCTTTGTTCGGAAACCTACGGACCTCTAAGGAATTGATAGAAAGATAGTAAAGCATGAGGTCGGGCTCAGACCAGGGGTCAAACCGATGAAGCAAATGAAAGGGACCTTCGCTCTAGAGCTAAATGAAGTCATAGCCCAAGAAGTCCAAGCTCTTCTCGATGTTGTAATTTTAAAAGAAGTTGTGTATATGGAATGGCTTGCCAATCCAGTGGTCGTGCCAAAAAATGAAGGGACGTGGAGGATGTGTGTGGATTTCACCATATTGAATAAATATTGCCAGAAGGACTCATACCCACTCTCGAGCATCAATCAAATGGTAAACTCAACAACTGGTTACCAATGGCTGTGTTTCTTGGATGACTACAAGGGGTACCACCACATTCCAATGGCCCTAGAAGATATGGAAAAAACCTCAATCATCATAGAGGTTCTTGACCTACTACTACACCAAGATGCCATTCGATCTAAAGAATGCAGAAGCAGAACTCCAGCGAGTTATGCTCAAGTTCTTCAAAGCCAACTGGGTAGGAACATTGACGTCCATGTGGAAAACATTGTGATTGAGTCCAAGACCTCCAAAGGCTTCATCAAAGACACATGGAGACTTTCCAAACTTTAAAAGCTACTTATATGAAGCTCAACCTTGAAAAATGTACCTTCGGGGTTTCGACGGGAAAATTCCCGGGGTTCATGATATCAGAAGAGAATAGAGGATCAGGCAGACTCAAGATACCCAATCTACAAATTCCTTAAAGATAGCGACCTCTCACAAGATGGTAAAGAAACTCGCCAAATACTGAAATGGGCTCCTCTTTATGTCCTAATAGGAGGTGAAGAGGTGCACAAAAGGTTATATACATGGCCATTACTCAAATGCCAGAGCAAGGGAGAAGGAAAGTATGTCATTGAAGAGGTACATGGTGGAATATGTAGATCACACATAGGAGCAAAAACCGTAGAAAATAAAATACTAAGGACGGGGTATTATTGACCTTCGATGGTTTCAGATATTGAAAATATCATACAAAAGTGCACGAGCTGCCAATTGCATGGAAACAAGTCATATGTACCGCCAACATGGTATCAATCCATCAACAAGTCCGTTCCATTTGATATCTAGGGAATCGACATATTAGGACCTTTCTCCAAAGGAGTGGGGGGTTTTCAATTCTTGATTATGGTGGTAGAATACTTCACCAGATGGGTTGAACCTGAGCCAATAGAAATAATTTCCTCTTCAAAAGTCCAGTCCTTTGTACAGAGGAACGTTGTATGTAGATTCGGGATTCCCAGAGCTATTATCTCAGAAAATGGATGACAATTCATAGGCGACCCATTCAAGACTTTCTATGAAAATTTGAATATTAAATAGAGATTGACCTTTGTCACCTATCCCCAAGTGAACGGACTAGCTGAATCACAAACAGAACCATTTTGGAAGGTCTCAGGAAAAGACTCACTGAGCTCGAGAAGGATGGTCGCAAACCTTCCTGGCCAGAAGAAATTCCAAGCATCCTATGGGCATACAGAACCACACCTAGGAAAGCTACTGGAGAAACACTATTCGGTCTATACTTTTGGTGTAGAGGCCGTAATGTAGTCGAGGTTGGAATGAAGTCTTTAAGACTGATTGAATATGATTCAGTCTTAAACAAGCGATAGAGAAGGGCAGACCTCGACCTCCTTAAAGAAATAAAAAATAAAGCTATGGAAGTTGACAGAAGATATAAAAGGCAAGTTACAAACTTTTTCAACAGGAAAGTGAAAGAAAAAACATTTCACTGTTGGAGAAATGGTCCTCAAGAGGTCAGATATTGGGAAACAAGGACAACTGACCAAGCTACAAGAAAGTTGGGAAGGACCTTACATAATCCAAGAAGTTCACAAAAGAGGAAGCTATAAGCTCGCTGATCTCAAAGGAAGACAACTCCTAAGACCTTGGAATGTTTGCCATCTAAGGAAATTCTATGCATAAGGATTTCTAAGCCTTTCCAGACCTCGCAAGCTGGCTATATAGCTCAAGAAATTGAACAGTGATTAAGTTAGGAGCTTGCTGAACAGTGATTGAGACTTAGCGACCTCTTTCAGTTTTCGTCTTGTCAAGTGCATATCAAACTTCAAAGGCGTAAATAAAAGTTAAGTTTGCAGAGCTTATTGAGACCTTATTTCTTCTTATTTGCCTGAGCTTTGATGCTAGTTCAGATTATTATGCATTTTTTAACTGTTGAAGTGAAAACAAGACTCATGAAGAAAAAATCAGCTAATATAAAGAAAGAGGCCACAAACAGACCTCTCAGAAAAAAATTCAATACAAGCATCAGAGATGAGAGCTCAAAAAGCTGAGCATTCAATTTTGCAAAACATGAAGAGGAAAGACTATAAAAGATCTTATTCTATTACAAATTTATTGTTCTTCTTCATCCTCTCTTGGAGACTCCAAAGAGCTCGGTCACGCCTTCTTGTCCATGGCCATCTGAGGGACAAACGAGGTAATCAACAATATTCTCAAATGGAGGTCTGCCTAAGGATAGGCGAATAGCTCTGGAAAAGTTAAGTACCTCATCATAATCAACATGTTGGGGATGGAAGGGATAATTTGTAATCAAATCTCCATAGCCATGGATAATTATACCTTTAGGTCAAGCAAATGCCTTGGGAGGAATGTCATGGACTACCTCCTCAGTAGTCTCGACCTCAGCAGATGCATCCATGAGCTCCTTCCCCTTCTCAGAGAGAGACTCACTAGCTCGACCGACCTCTGCCAAGACCTCAGCAACAGCAATCTCTTCCTGTGAGGTCACAACAAGATCTTCCTTCTACCAAGGAAGAGGAGTAGTCGCATCCGGGTGGTATAGCCCCTCATGAACAGCTGGGTCAGTCTTTAAGTATACATTGAGCTCACGAAGTCTATCAACCACATCAACATAGGGCCCATAGAGCTGAGGGTGAAGGATGGACTCCACATAAGCCTGGAAAGTCGGGATCCCCTCTGATGCAAAAACAATAACGAATAAACGGCTAAACAAGAAATAAACTGGATATTGTGAAAAAACACAAATTTTCATTTTAATGACCAAAAGTCAACGACAAAAGTCAAAAAAATCACATTGTAAAAGCCTCTCTATAAATGAAGAAAAAACAAGACATTTATAACCTAAAATCTATCCTAAACCTAATTGGAAATTAGAAAGCCCTAAAGACATAAAAAGCCCAAAAGTCAAAGTTGAGCCCATTCCGATCTTGGGCCAGCCTGCATCATTCTCCCTGACTTGGAAAAGATTCTTCCTTGAATCTAAATCGTCTTCACCAGCTGTGTTTCTACAAGTACTAATCGGAACTCTCGATTTTCATACTGAGATTCTGGACCGAAGATTGTCTGCCCGGTTGTTCGGCTTGATTACGCCTCTGGTTCAAAACCCCAAACGGATTGATGTCTTCCCCCTCATCTTCGGATTCAATCTCTGATTCTGCCCCTCCTTAGTCTGAACAACCAACCTAGCTTGTGCCAATTGCTGCTCAAAGTCTTGGATCCGCTTGCTCTGTTCTTCATTTTCGTTTTCTCATAGGTCTCATTATCGAGATTGTTCGTCTTTCTCAAGAACGACTTCATGTTCCCTTCCAACACGACTCCATCCATGACCAACATGATTCTGTTCAGCCATTGGTGAAGGCACCTAGTGCTCTGATACCAACTGATGCAAGAACAATAACGAATAAACGGCTAAATAGGAAAAGAACTGGATATTGTGAAAACACACAAGTTTTCAGTTTAATGACCAAAAGTAGATGAAAAAAGTCAAAAAAGTCACATTGCAAAAGCCTATCTATAACTAAAGACAAAACGAGACATTTATAACCTAAAATCTACCCTAAACCTAATTGGCAATTAAAAAGCCCAAAAGTCAAAGTTGAGCCCATTCCGATCTCGGACCAGCCTGCATCACCCTCAAGTTTGGGTAGAGAAAGACTGTCATCTTCGTCACATATGCCCTGAAGGTCCCCTAGCTAGGCCTCGAGCTCATGGATACGATCCCTTTGCGTGTTACCAAGCTTGAGCAGTTGGTCACATTTCTACATAGCTTCCCCAAGGGCCAAAGACATTGTCATATTTTCAACCCTGGCCCCAGACACGTTCTGTTTGCACTCCCCTAATAGGTCGCTCAAGGCTGCATAGGAGGCATTGGCTTTCTCAATAGAGGCAACAAGCTCGACATTCTCCTTCACAAGACGAGCCCTTTTATCCTGGAGCTTGGAGATCAGGACAAAGAACTCCTAATCCTTCTTAGCCTTCTCCATCTATCTTCTCAAACGCTCGCCTTGGAAGACATGGTTCTGCAACAAAGAAAAAAGAAGGTCAGTACTTGAGGAAAGTTGACATAAGAACAACTACAAAAAAGCAAAAATTAAAAAAACTTACTACTATGTGGAGGGAGGCTATGTATCGTTCAAGCTCCTCATCGATGAGCTGCCGGCATATGTCCCTATCAATTTGAGGCACACATTCCATAGAAAATGACTGGGAGTACATCCACTGAAACAAGGAGTCCAACAACTCCATGGCGAGGTTGGGGGCCCATCTTGGGGCCCCCTCATTAATGTGGAAGGCTAGGGATAGATTCCCCAGCCTCCTCAGTGTCTTAACGACCTCCCCGGCAACACAACCATTGAAGTCCAGCCTCTGCTTTGAGGTCGCTGGAGCTTTTCCCTTCCCCAAGGAGGTTGGAGGAAGCTTCTTCTATGGTGGTGTCGATTGGCAGAAATTGGAGAAAGAAGAGATAGTAATCTTTGTCGGCCTCTCAACAACCCGCAGAGCAACAGCCTCTGCACTCCTCTTCAAGGCAGTTTGCTTATAGACTGAGGAGGTCTTGATCCGTTCACATAGAGTCAAGTTAGGTTCCTAATGATTGGATCGAGTTTGGAGAGTATCAAATCGGATTATCCGTTTTGTACCCGTTTTATCCATCAATATCTATTTTGATATTCAAATTTTCTTTACAAGTAAACTATAGAGTCATAAATTTTTAGTGTCTTTCATTGATATATATATTATTACAAAGTTTTATTATTACTCCCTCTGTCCGAAATTGAATATCCAATTTCCATTTTGAGTTGTTCGAAAATGAATATCTCATTTCCTAAATTAGATAAAATTTTATTAAGAAAATTGATTTTACAACTTAGAAATGAACTAAGTCAAACTTTTTCTTAAAATGCGTATAAGTCAAAATGAAACATTGAATTCCAGACGGAGGGAATACTATTTAGGGCTTCTCGCCTATATAGTCTCACAAATTTGGACCAAACTATAGTTCAGTCCCACATGTTTGTTCGAAGCAAAAACAGTCCCTCACTTTTTTACGAGTTACCGAAATGGTCTAAATCACCTCTTTGTCGGCTAAGGGATTATGGGGAGTAATCATGTCCTATCATCTCCTCTTTCAAGCCAACAATCAATCTCATTATTATAATAAAAAAAAACGAAAAATGAAAAAAGAAAAGGTAAAAACATAAGTGGGTTTAACCTAACCCAACTAATGAATCCATTTCACCCAAAAGGAAAAGCTTCAATGGTTTCAAACAAGGCTATAGCTGTCAATTTGGGATTGGGCCCATAGGGGTCCATGGATTCCCTATATAGATGGGTTGGACCAGATTAAAACTTAGATGATCCATTTATAATTGGACCATAATGGATTACGCCCACTAGGAAGAGGACTGGCCCGGTGGGCCAAAGGGGATTTTAAAATAAATAAATAAATCCTTTAGATTATCTAATAAACGAAACTCATCTCTCTCTTAGCCTTTTGAGTCTCTCCTAAATTCCAATCCCACCTGCTGCTTTCACCTTTCCTCCCTACGACTCACACCTGCTGGAAATACGAGATCAACTATCTTTTTTGATTTTGTGTTTCTAGGGTTTTAATCTGAGTTGCATCTCTATGTTTTGCTACAAGTGTTAGGGTTCATATCTGCACTGATTATGACTAGGGATTGAAGTTTCTGCAACACACCAATAATACAGAGAATGGTGGGTGAAGTCAACGTGTATATAGGGAGGGTCCTGCAAGCCATATAGAAATGTATATATCCTGTGTTGGTATCAAATTTCTGCAGGAGAAGCCAGCTTAGTCAATGACCAAAACTGGTGGGAACTGTTGCAGATGTAGATGCAGATGATATGTGATATATTCTTTGCTATTGTTTAATGATCAAAGTTTGAAAATAAATCAATCATCTTTCACTGCAAATACCTGGTCATCCCCTCCGCAGTCATTAGAGAACAGTTTTGGAGGATCCAGCTCTGATTGAGATTGGAATGTTGTAGGAACTGGGTGCCATGGGAGCATTTCGAGCCATGCTACTTGAGCACCTATTTGAAATTCTTATACGGAGTTTTTAAGATGATTAGAAAGAAGCCTCCCTCGGAAAGCTAGTCTAGGAGGAACAGTTTGCTTCAGTCAATAAGTGTCTTGGATTAGGTAGATATTAACTCAACTTAACTTTTTTTTTTTTTTTGCTTTTCTTATTTCTTATAATGAAAATGTCCCCCTGATTGCTTTAGTAATTGCTATACTAGAATTGAGCAAGTGGAATTATATTCAAGAGAGTACCATGTACAAGGCTATTTTGAATTTTTATATATGGTGTTTTGATGGTTTGGAGTTGTTCTCTTGAATTCTATATTAACAATTCAAAGTACGTTAGGATGTTGATTAGCTAAGTTATGTTTAGCCAAGTTCTGTTTAGCTATTAGTATTATTTATTCTTCGATTTCTTCTCATCCATGTAGGTTTGGACACTGGCATAATAGGTTTCATTGTGGAAAGAGGGCACGTAATTTTTATGGATACATGTTCTTCTTGATAGTTATATTGTTTTTAAAGAGTATTGGTGGGCATGTTCTCACTAAGTGTAGTAGTTTTCTTCTTCATGTGCATGTCTAAATGGTTGTTTGTACAAAGAATTGGCTGGATGAATTTACTCTACCCCGATTATATAATATCACTATTTTTAATCTTTATTTTTTAAAATTTATATTGAATTAATTTATTTTTTGTTTTCTTTGTTTTTTTTTTAGATTTCGTTGATGATTTTAACCTTGAGATTTCATTACTTTCAACAAAAGATTCGTATGCTTCAATTCTTGAAGATCTTGAATCTTGATTGAGGAATTTGTAATCCATTAAGTTTTATTAAACTTGAATTTAGAAATTTACTACTTGAACTTGAATTCTTGTATTATTTAAATTTAAAGACTTGAAATCTTGTTAAATTTGAATTTGGAAACTTGTTATTTGGAAACTGGAATTTGAATTCTTGTATTACTTTGATGGAATATGGACTTTGACATTTGTTGAATATATAGAAATTTTTTTATATATATAATTTATATGAAATAGTTTTGTAATTTTTGTAAAAAAAAAAATTATATAATATATATTTTATATGTGTAATTTAAAATTATTTATTGATAAATTAAAATATTTTAAAAAATATATGAGATCCATGGATTTGAGGAGATAGATAGAAATTTTAATATGTGACCAATTTAAAATTTAGAGGATTGGAAATTAGTAAGTTGGGATCCATTTAAAGTGATATAAAGTGGGTTGATGAGAGCGTGGACTGCGACTGGGGCTGGGCTGGACCGGCCATATTAATAGGCCTAAGCAGGGCGTCCCCCCTCTCGGAGCTCCAGCAGTCTCTCCTTCCACCGGATAAAATCCACCAATCAATTTTCTCCACTCTCCCGAAAATCATGAAAAATCTCTTAATTTTCCTGATAAAAGAAAAACTTACCAGGGTCTCCAGAGGGCTCGGCCATGGGCGCACCATATGAACTCGACCCCCAGAAAAGCGTGTGTACTTCGAAAGGAATTCCATGGTTGAGCTGAGTCGGCATTGATGGTTGATACGCAGCCAGACTGTAAAAACCGGGGTGATACCCATCCAATTGACAAATCCATTTCACTCAAAAGAAAAAAGCCTCAATAGTGTTGGCAACGCATCTCCCCCAACCTTCTCGAAGCTCCGGCATTCTCCCCTTCCACCGGATCCATCCGCATCTAGATTCCCCAATTCCTTTCCATTATCGGAAACCATTGAAGCGTGTCTCTCATCACATAAATATTTATAGCTAGTTAAAAATCCTCTCCCTACCTAATTTGGTTGATTTTTGATGTCCCATTATCTTATTATGCTAAATGCATAAGCAGAAATCGATTCATTTCACAAACCGCCGGTTTTTACGGTCACACCCCAACGGTGTTGACGTTGATGATATCAACCGTCAGTTGGGTTGGCATGGGCTAAACCCCCTGCGTTTTAATCCATTTTTTAAAATTCGTTTTTATTATAATAATGAGATTGATTATTAACTTGAAAGGGAGGAGATGAAATAACATAATGACTTCCCATAATTCCTCGCACGTGACTTATTCTGTCATGAAAGTAGCCAGCAAGCAGGGGGTCTGCTTCAAATAAACATGTATAGTTTGATTCATATTTATAGAACTATATAGATAAAAAGTCCTATTGTTTATTATAATCGTTATATAATATTATTGATGGGAGAAATGAGCACGATTTGGATAAGTCAATCTAAATGGACTCAAATCCCAATTTGAATATCTGAAAGTCAAACTCATGAGTCAAGAGGAAAGATGAGTAGCGACCTCCTAGATCATCGACCTCCAAAATGAACTCAGAAGGTTTTACTGGACCATGACCTTCAACTCGATGAGCTCCAAACCGTCTCATATATGTCCCATGCCACGACTAGCCGTGCGCAACTCCTAACACCCTCCATGGGTTTTTGATCGCTCTTCATGATCTCTTAGAAGAGATAGTCGAGACATTCGATTTCCACGGATAGGTTGTGAAGTTGGTCCAAAGGTCGTTAGTGTGCTTGTAGCTCTTGACCAAAAACATGAATGGCAAGAAATCCAAACCTAGGGAAACTCCACGATTTTAGGAGCAATTGATGGAATATGATATGATCTCATAATTATCCTAATTACCTACTGTCACGTAATTGAAGAGCCCTAATCAAAGAGGTAACTTACTCAATTCAATATATAATCAAATTACACACAGTCTACTGACAAGGACATAGTTTTTGGGATTAATTACTCAAGATTATTCTCTCATAATATTGACTTAGACATCAGAGTTATTCCCCGAGCGATAATCCACTCTGGTGACCTACTCCTTTTCCACCCAGGTTGTGATCACAAACGTCATCACAGTTTTAGGGGACCTGGAGGCTACTTCTGAGCTCCATCACTTCTGGCTTCGTTTGTGGGCACAGCATTCTAAAAGCCTCTTTGTACAAAAAATGAACAAGAATCGTGATGACTCAAACCAACCAACATTCAGCCACCATGCCTTGGTAGACATCCCAACAAAACTCAATTACGCATTGGAGAAGTAGTATCGGAAGACCCGCTCTCAATAGAGGACAATGACAATAATCCAAGGCTGAACAATCAACAGGAGCAACCAACACTGACACAGCCTAGGCCATCTCGGAGGGACTAGATGAACCCTTCACCTTAGCATGAAAGGCCTAGACAGAGACACCCTGTCCAGACCAGTGAGACCTGGGGGAAGTCGAGTGACTATCCCAGCTGACCTCTTAGAACACATGGTGGCTACCCTAAAAGGACTCTCGTGTAGAAGAGACTAAATGTCAGCAGGGCGCACTTCTATACCATCCCAGAGGGAGATGCAACCGTCTCAAGATCAAGGGTGTCGCACACATAGGAACAACCTCTGGCCTGATGGAGAAGGTTGGGAAATAGGTCAAACACAGGAAAGATCACAAGGGGGGGAGGGGGGGGGAGAGTCCCACCTGTAACCGACCTGAGAGAAACCCTGAACAATGGATGGGCCTATGACCTACAAGACAAACGCAATCGAATTACCACATCACAAGGTCAGAGACAAGAGACCGATCCTGAAGAGCAGGGGAGCTCGTTGAGATCTCCTCTTGGAGAAAGGATACCTTTCAATGAAGCTTGATCGAAAAGATAGGCAATGACGCTCGAGAGGTGGCCCTAAATCCACTGAGGAGGGCGACTCTCCCAGCTAATCAGGAAAGAAATGGAAATCAAGAGATACAGAGTAGTGTGGACCTATCGGAACGTTTGAAATTTGTCTACAATATCAGGATTGCTTGGATAGCACCAAGATTCAAAGCCCCACAAGTGGAAGCAAAGTATGACTGCATAGGGGAACCATTACAACACATAAATGGATACGTTTCCTACATGGAAATGTTTGAGTACCCTAACCATGTCAAAAGTCGTGCTTTTCGATCCATGCTGACCAAGAAAGCACAGTCCTGGTTCAAAGGGATACCAGAGGAAAATGTCCCAAGTTGGACTCAACTAAAAGAGTTGTTTCTGAAAAATTATCAAAGCAACAAGAGATGTGAAAAAGACATCAAGGATCTGTTCAATATCAAACAGAAGTTTGGTGAAAGCATGAGAACTTATTACAGTCACTTCAATGACGAGGCAATAGAAATTGAGCAAAAGAACGATGCCATCTACATCACTTCAGAAACGGATTGCAAGAAGGGTATGTAGCCCTCAAGCTGGCAGAAGAGCCAGTGAAAAGCATTAAGGAGCTGCAAACACTCCTTGAGAAATTAATAAAGGTTGAAGAGATGGTAGTCCATAAGAAGACTCTTGGTTTTGCCTCAGCCATTGAGAAAGACAATAAAGGGAGACCAAAAAGCCTGCAAGACATCGAAAAGAGACAGGAAGGATCCTCATCCGAAAGGAGGATCCTCGGATAAGAAAAGGAAGACCATTCTAGACCTAGTGACAACTCCTCTCACGACCTAGTGACAACTCCTCTCATGACCATTCAGCTAGGTGAAGGGAGTCAGAGATGATGGTGAGGTCACCTGGTAGCAGGTCAATGAGGTAATAAACATAGTTTCTATTTAAGTTTTTATTTTAAGTTACATTTTATATTAAATAATTTAATATTTTCGATATATTTGTAAGTCTTGATGCCATGTTGCCACAAGAACCGTTGGGTACTTATACGAATCTCGCTGAAGGAGGCGAATGTCACTCTATATGATCTAGGGCCAGCATAGGATAAAGTGGTGAGGGTGCACAGGATAGAGCTGATGGAGCCGGTTTGTAGGATGCTGCTGCACCTTCTGGTACAAGCCAGCTATTATTCCACGATGGGAGTTTCTACTGCTCCACCTGCTAAGTTCAGATACGAGTTTTTTTGCTATTAAAGCCCTCCTGACTTAGCTTGATTCGACTATCTGTGCGGCCAACGTTGCACAACTATTGACTGGGGGGGGGGGTATGTTTGGATGATACCATCGTTGGACGATATTCCAGATGCACCCTAGTGCATCAGAGACGAGATGGCTTCGATCACGTTTGAGTATAGCAACAGGGCCTAAATTTCTATCCCAGTGAGTTTTTGGATTATATCATGCTTATATATATTTTGAATAGAATGTAAATTATGTAAATGAAATTAAAAATAATATGAAAAAAACTACAAGTGATGATTGATATGAACTCTAACAGATAATCGCGACCTTCCACCGTTTCAAACGAGAAAAGCTAGTTTCCCATTTCCAAACCCAATTCTGACCTCCCCTATTATTTATCCTATGTTTTTTTCCACTTTCATGATTGCTTAAGAAGAAGAAGAAGAAATATGGTCGAGAAACATAAAAATCATGTGGTATGATAAATGAAAATATTGCAAACTAGTAAGAATATGAAAATCGATTACAATTCATGAATCGTCTCAATACCAACATCGCCTGAAAAAAAAATCCACTCTCATGGACGACACCTACATTAACATTAACAAACACTCCCGCTTCAGCTGTCGCCTCCAATGTTTGTCTAGAAACCCGAGATTGTTGGATTGATATTGGATTAGATGGGTGCCTTTCTTGAGCACGATCATGTGGTAATGGAATCTCTACTTTAGGTGGTGGGGCTTCTGTGGTAGTGTTCAGATAAGTTTGATGATTGTGTCCTTTTCTTTTGCAAATCGTGCAAGCTTTCTTTCTTTGATATGGTTCACTTTGAGAGAGGAACCGACCTTCTTGTGGTCTCAATACCTTCCTTCTTGCAAATGATGCATTAACAATCTCATCTTCCAAACCTACAATTCTATTCAAATTTGAAAACAATGGAACAGGCTATATCGAAGGTGCATATGCCTTCCTCAATATTTTTGTGTCAAATGAATTTCCACGACATAAAGAATAGTAATAAGCCCCAATTTCCCTATAACGCATTAGAGATGAGAAAAATCAAATTGAGATTATGATTTTAAATATATTTTCTAAACAATATTTAAGGTTTGGAAGGTCGAACCTACCTTACAGAAGGTCTACTCGGCCTCTCAAAAGGTTGGTTCGATCGTTTGGAACAACTATTTAAATTAGACTTTGGTTTTTCAATACCTGGCAACAATAATGGCATGTTTACATGAAATTCCTT
Source organism: Parsonsia alboflavescens (assembly GCA_028571225.1). Taxonomy (NCBI): domain Eukaryota; kingdom Viridiplantae; phylum Streptophyta; class Magnoliopsida; order Gentianales; family Apocynaceae; genus Parsonsia; species Parsonsia alboflavescens. The sequence goes on along the minus strand of JAOXNR010026405.1, from coordinate 993 downwards.
CTAGTTCCCATCTCAAACATCCACAAGTCCTTCGAATCATATCCACAACAACATTTGCTTCTCATGTGGGATTACTGACGACATACTCCTCCCTAGCTTAAATGGATGTATTATGCAGCCTTTGTTGGTCAACCTTCATAGCTTTTTGCTTAATCCGTTCCAGAGCATGTTTGGTAATAATATCAGGCACTATAGTGGCTGCTTCTCGGCATTTATTGAACCAACTCTAACACATACTATAAAACTTGTGAGCAGATGTAATCGGAAGTTTTCGAGCTTTTCTTGATCGCTTTATTGAAGGACTCCACAAGATTGCTTGTCATTTGGTTGTATCGATTTTTCTGACAATAAGCACGTGTCCAACCCGATCGCCCTACCGCAACATCCAACCACCGATGAACCCTAGGGTGTATATGTTGAATCTCCCCAAAGTGGTGGTCACATTTGTCCTTATTATAGGCATATGCAACACTTTTGAAAATCACCGCAACACTAGGATCTTTGCACTTTGTCTTTAAGTTTTCCTTCAAATGTCGAAAACAAAAGACATGTGGAATCTCGGGATACACTTTTCTCACTGCTTGTAGTATGCCTTTATGTCAATCGGATACAATTACTAAATCATCGGGCGATTTGTATGCAATTCTTAGTCTTCTTAAGAACCACTCCTATGAATCATTGTCCTTCTCTTCATCGAATCCAAATACAAGGGGGAAAATTTTTCCGTTTTCATACACACACACGACTGCTTAAATTTTGCCCTCGTATGCACCCTTCAAATGTGTTGCATCTAGAATAATGACGGGGTCTCATGTACTTGCAATGCTCGATCGAAAGACCAAATGCACAAAATGACCTCACAAAATGCTCCTTTGGCAATGCTATATTGGTCACGCAGGGCATTGTACGCTCCAAGTGTTGGGATTTATGCCCAAAAAGGCTATCATTTTCTGAGAAAAAGTGTAAAAGACTATAATCTTAATGAGTAATTCT
>JAOXNR010026385.1:0-24159 GCA_028571225.1 Parsonsia alboflavescens | reverse complement strand
GAGGATAAACTAAATCCTAAAAGAATAAACTAAATCCTAAAAGGATAAAACTAAACCCTAAAAGGATAAACTAAACCGTAGGGGTACTTGATTAAATTTTAATAAATTGTTAAAAAAAAAAAAAGGAAACCATTAAATTTGACCGTAAGTTGACTAACGACTGCATTCATTAGTGTGCACGGTCAAGCACATACTAACATTTATATATATATATATATATATATATATATATGAATTGATACGAAACATATCTTATCAAAGGGCTTATGCTAAATTTCTAACGATCAACAGTTAAGTTGACTGGTAAAAAAAAAAAAATTCTTCTAACTTTAGTAGTTAGAGATTTAATTGGAGCACTTGATAAGGTGTATTTTATAGTACTCTATAACATTTTCATATGTATATATATATTTTTTTATATGAAAATGTTAATATGTACAATCCTATGTAAAACACACAAGAATCATCATAAGGTTAGAGAATTTTTTATCAACCATAATGCTTTGTATCTATACATATTTAGATGACCAATAAAGAGTTAATCTTCATAAATGCATGTCAGTGCACTATATGAAATACATACGAAAAAAAACTTTAAACTTAAAAATTGTTGTCCATGGAGTTTGAATCTCATTTATATATTTCTGGATTAGCAGAATGTAAGGTGCATGTAAATTAGTATGAAAAAGAGGTACAAAAAATTGCAAAAGATCCAAAAAAAAAAAAAAGGAAGAGAAAGCTGGAAAAAATATAGAAAAGATACTTAAATTTTGTTACATGCACTAACGAAAGGGTATGTGTTTGGTACATTTTGGAAGTTAAAAAAAATAGATGTTTTAAAGTTTTTCTCCATGAATCTTTTCTCCATATTAAAAATTACTCCCTTTATCTATAACTGAAAGTTTCCCATCAAATAGGGGTTTTACACACTCCCACCTTTAGGTCATATAGGGGTTATAAATCAAAATATGTGTTTTAGTGGGATTTGAAAAAAACCCATCCCTTAACATACATGTAACAAGTCAACCCTTATGCTTAACAATAACATAAATAAGATTAGTACTATTCAAACTCGTATCAAGCTTACTATCAATCATGTCACCACAGGCTCGTTCGTTTTCGTTGCCACCCCTGGCATTCAATATATCGGCAAAGATTCGCAGCAACCATTAATTTAGTAATGTTCAAATATAAATAGTGATATAGGACTGTTATTATGTATGTATGACAAAATGTCATGGCATCAAAATGATGTAGTTTAGATCCGCATGTCTCCCCTTTTTTTTTTTTTGGGTAAACGTCTTTGGCGCCGTCACACTGCCCAGAAAAATCAATATATATATACATTTTAACGTAAATCCGCCACCAGTTTTGCCACTTTCTGCTTTCTCCTTTTCACTGTGGATGACAAGAATACAAAGATGCTGATGTTTTCATTTCTGTTCTTATTCAATTAAAAAACTTGGGAAGCTAATCATGTTGAAATTTGACTTAAGAACTTTGCTTATGCAATTATACATATATATATATATATATATATATATTTATTTATACATATGAATTGATACGAAACACATCTTATCAGAGGGTTCATATTAAATTTTTAACAATCAATAGTTAAATTGATGGTTAAAAAAATTTTTTTTTATAACTTTGACAGTTATAATTGGAACACTTGATAAAGTGTACTTTATAGCATTTTTATATATATATATATATATATATATATATATATATAAATGTTAGTGTGTGTAATATTATATTATGTAAAACACACAAAAATCATCATAAGGTTGGAGATTTTTTATCAACCATAATACTTCGTATCTATACATATTTAGATGACCAATAAATAGTTAATCTTTATAAATGCACGTAAGTGCACTATACGAAATACATATATGAATGGGTCACGAAAGCAATTAATTTGCCCAGTCATCGCTTAGAGTAAAGCAAACATTTTAAAGAAAGAGAAGGATTTATGAGATTCATTCTTGCATATGCATCCTCTCCTTCTCCTCTTGGTTTCAACCATCGCATAGACAAGATATGACTTCTTAATTTATATCTTAGCTAGGGTTTGTGGTTATCTTAAAAAAAAAAAATAAATAAATAAATAAAGAAGGGGAGAGAGAGAGAGAGGAAAAAGAAAAAGAAGTGAAAAAAGCAGTCATTGACTATTGGATAATGGTGTAGACTAGCTAGCACCCCAATATTTTGAGGCGTGGCCAACTTGATCCCTTGTTCTTCTTCCCGTTTCTGCCTGTTTTCCTATCCCGTTTCTTCCCTCTATGCTGCTGCTTCGTTGAATTTGAGATATTTATCTGTTCCTCCTGCAGCCTATTTGTGTCTGCCTGCACATACAAACCAGTTAATTTTTCGTTGTTCATAAATTTATAGTAAGCTACAGCACCAACAATATAAATTAAGTTTTCAAGTTTAAAACACGACGAGAATAAAAGTAAATCACACATGATCCTCGAGATATTGTATAAATGGAGGGAAAACAGAGGTTAGGTTTAAAAAATTATATATTAAAAAAATGTTCATAATTTGTTCAAAGACAAATTAAGAGAAACCTTTCTCTAGCCAGATACAGTGTACATATACTGGATCTACTTTATAAAAAGTCTGGTATACGAATATCTCTAGCCAATTGCAAGGCAGATGCATGCATGTGCAGGGAGGGAGAGAGACCACGGAATGTTCTTGTCAAATTTGCCATGAGCATATTTGGAACGTTCACGCAGAATATATAGGTAAGAACACCATATATATCTTTTGGTTCATACGGCATCTCAACCAAGTAGGTAGCTCTCCTCATATCCAATAATTAATTTGACATCCGAATAATACTCCACAAGTGATCTCTTGGTTCACGTCAGATACAAACTGTCACAAATATTTGGTACATGTATTGGCCACATAAATTTGACTTAAAAGGTGGATCAAACCAAGAGGTGTGAATTTAAAGATGAGAATTTAATAGTTTAAGTATTAGAGGTAAGCTAACTTGGATTAAAAAGTCTCGAATTTTAAAGAGAATTCGAAAAAGGATTGATATAATTTTTTTTTTGAAGAAATAAAAGGTAGGAGAGGTGATGTATTAACATATATACCTGGAATTCGTGGACGTTGTTACCGATGAGGACTCCAGCAGGCAGCAGTCTTTTGCTTTGAGGTTTTGGTAGGTCAAACGTTGGATAGGAACAGATTCTACCGGTTTTGGATCCAGATGTGCTAGAAGATTCTCCAGAAGATTTTTCTGTGCTCAAACTTTCAGATGACTTTTTGTAGGATTCAATCTCCGAGCATAGCTGATCATTAATTATAATTCCTCCATAAATCTCATTAATTACCGATCCATTAAAAATAAATAAATAAATATATAAAATTTTTTCACCTGGAGAAGTCGATCTTCAAGACATGCAATGCGATCCAACAAGGAACCTTTGGAACAATTACTCTCATCGATGGCCACAGTCAGAGGGACGCATTCTTCATCTTCTTTATCATCAACCGAGGTTCTACTAACCAGCTTTATCCATGACTTTTGCTTTCCTCTTATCTATTTTTTTAATAATTACAACAAAATTATTCAAATCAAAATTGAAAAATTAATCATTATATGATCAATATATACGTACGTACCCTGGAGACAATAGGAATATTTTGCAACTGAAACTTCATTCCATTTTGTTCTGCACCAGCATTAATAGTAGTACCGGTCATCATAATATTAATGATTATTGGTGATTGTACGTAATCTGATTGTAGTGATCGGATAATTATGAATGCATCACTTAATTAATTTGCCCAGTTAAGGTCACTGAGAGTGAGAAGAGAATCTTACGCATTTTGATTGACTTTTTCCAAATCTGTTGCGTATTTGTATCGTCATATTTTTTGACCAAAGACCATGACACCCTGGCGTGCGGGATTTTATATGTTATATTATTATTATTATTATTTGTTGATGACGTTTTAATATATTTATATATTCAATTTGTAAAGAGATTTTTATTATTATTATTATTATTGGACCATTAGTTTTTTGTACTTGATTTTTCTTTTCCTTTTTTTGCATTTTTATTTTTAGCTACCTTTGGCAAAAATTACCAGCTTTATTAACAAAACTTTTTCAACCGTGTTGGAATTAAAAAAGATTAAATTGTATGTACAAAACAGAACTTTATTCCATGTCCTTTGCTGATAAGTCCCCTCCACCATTGAATGGAGTCGAAGCCCTCCCCAATGCTTACTGAATATTTCTCGAGAGAATATATATTAACAATCAAAGTATATGTATATGGAAATGTTGTAGAGTGCTATAAAACATAACTTATGAGGTGTTTCAGTTAAATCTCTAAAGGTTAAAATTAACGATCAATAGTTTTTTGTTTTTTAAAAAATAAAATAAAATATAATCAATTATCCCTGAAATTTTGTTTATTATTTTAAGATTTAGTTTATAAAAAAAAATTGAAAAAGTAATTTTTTATATTATTATTTTTTTTAAAAAAAATTGATCATTACCTTTGATCGTTAGAAACTTAATTGGAACACGCTATAAGATGTGCTCCGTAGCACTTTATAACATTACCCTAAAAAGTATAAAGTATATTGTTGTTCCTCTATAATTTATCAAATCCCTAAGAAACAAAATGGCTTTGAACTTATACCAAAAACAACTGCGAATAATTATATATTCCACTTATTTTGGTATTGAAAGTTAATGTACCAGAAATGATTTCTTAATAAAAAGAACATTTTACATGGAAAACTTTGCATAACTGAAGTCGCATATTTGGCACAATAAATAAATATATTTATGGAGCCATTTAGATTAACATATAAATAAAGTGTTTTTGTTTTAAACAGCTTAGTTTTGAAATTAAATTGTTTTGGTTTTGTATTATAATTTAAAAAATGATTTTCAATATAAAAATATAAACTATTTTATCAATATATTTCCTCATGTGTTATGTTTCTTTCAAGGAATTGATAATAAATTTTATATTTCATAAATAATATTCCTTTCATCCAAAATTGAATATTTCATTAGCATTTTAATAAAAAATTTATTAATTTAATAAAGAAAATACTCGGTTCCAGGTGATTCAAAATGTTGTTATTAAAATTAATATCCGATATATTTAATTTATGTATTGAAGAAGAAGAAAAAAAATAAGAGAAATGGGAAATAGAAAACTAAATAAATTGTAAAAGAAAAACTCAAAGAGTGGATGTGCCAACCATGGCAAGACAGCTTTCATTTATGTTGTAACCGCAAAAATTTCTTATGATTTCTGGGTTTTGGGTTAGGCCACAGGCATTGACTAATGATTATGTGGCAAAAGGCAGTGTTCTTGATGATGAGAGGACAGGCGCGTGGGGTGGTGGTGAAATTATGAGTGCCACTGCTTATGCCCAATCACAACCGTTATATGTGGGCTCTATCTCTTATGTATTTGGCAGTGGCACAACGACATTGTTTTTCCTTTTCAGCAAAATTCTGGATTGATTTTTGGATACACTCCAAAAGTCTATCCCAACAAGATATAAATCGTAAAATGTGTACCACTCGATTAAAATTTAGAGAGAAAATATTGATCTCATCAAGGTTTGGCATACAATTTCATGGGCTAAAACTTTATCAATTAAGGATTAACACAATTATCATCCCAATATAATGGATAATGTTTATCAATAAAATTATTTGTGGACTCGCAATCTAGACGTACTATGATATCTTATCGTCAAGCATATAAATTATCTCAACTCAACCACTAGATATAGACACTGATGAGCACATTATGGATGAGAGAGGTGCAAATAAGTCAAGGTAGATATCAAATTGAACGAGTTAAACTCGAATTGATTCAATTAGAAGTTGAATCATCGTGAGCTTGAGTCAAACGGTTGGGTATAGAGTTGGGCTCAAGTCATTCCGATAGAGCTCAAGTATATTTTATATATTTTTATATTAAATATAAAATAATATCTTTGAATTTTTTAAAAAATTAAAAATTAGGTTAAAATTTTTTTTATTTTAAAAAATATATTTTAAGCTAAGTCAAGTAAAATCAAGCTCAAACTAGATTCGAACTCAAAAAATTTAGCTATAAAGCTCTGCTTTCAACCGTAGCAGTTGGGGATTAAAACGGTTGGTGACCTGCTGCCACTCAATTTTTCTATGGAACATTTGTATTCAATTCTGCTATGAACAGAGTTCCCCTGGTTTTATCATTGTCCGTTGGAATGGTGTATTACCTATATTTGGAAGAATGTCGATTCATCTAGAGAGTATATTTGCATCTTAAACGGGAATAAATCCACTCTATTACATGAGCACTTTAAGGATAGATCATTATCTAGTATCTACCGACCTGAATGTAAGATTTATAGGCCGGTTTTTGCCGCCTTCTTGACCATCTTATGAACAAGATGATAAAGATCTTTGCTAAGTGACTTTTTATCTCACATTTTTCTTTGTACTCATATAAAAGATTAATTACTTAGGATAAGCAATAATTACTTGAGAGAAATAAAAAGTTTATCCAAAATTCCCACTTGCGCTAATGTTAACGTTTCCTTTAAAGGTAAGTATCAGAGAACATAACGCAAATTGTATAATAGGAGATAACCATGTTCAAATTTGCCGAGGGAGATTCGAGGTTGGATCATGAAGAAATGCAAAACTTTTTAAGGACAATTACCTAGTTGATATTTCACTGAAAAATGATCAATGTTCTTACATCGAAATTTCGTTGAATGGTAAGAGAATTAACAGAAGGAGATGGTTAAAACTGAATAATTATCCACCCAATTCCTTGATTTGGTGGCAAGTAAAATAGTTTAACCCAAACTAGACCTAGTCACCTCATATGCCAAGAAGCATGCAGCATTTGCTGGAACGCTCCGCGCCATGGCAGGTCCAAACCCTTTGTAAAGGCCTTTGACTCCCTCTGATGCCAATGTTTTTCTGAAAGCGTCAATGCTGCCTGAGTACTTGGGATTTTTGTAGTCATCAACCTGAATGATACTTTTCACGACGTCTGTTGGGTACACAGACATCCAGAAGGTAGCCCCAGCTAGGCCTCCAGCCATCATGAGAGAACCTCGTCCTAGAGTAGAAGTGTCCTCTCCTCCGGCTAGGTATTTCTTGAATGCCTCATACACGCCAAACATAGCAGCATTACCCGGTACTTCTCTTGCTAAGGTGGGAATCAATCCCTTGAACAAACCTGTTACACCAGCCGATTGGATAACGTGCCTTGCCACATCAAGTGGTCCTCCATATTTGATTGCAACAGCAGCTGAGCCAACACCTGCTAGAGCACTCTGAGCTTGCAACCTGCATAAACACATAAGTTCAAATTCATAATTTACTAGTTCAGTCATGGGAAGCGTGTCAATTGGAGAAACATATTTGCAAAATCATTAAAAAATTGCTCGTCATGAGATATCAGATAGGATTATTCATTGGAGAAGTAGCAGAAGAATTAAGAAATATGCTTCCTTTCTTGGTCCTGATCTGTTTTAAAGTGAAAAAACAGCAAGAAAAGAAAACTGAAAACATTAAAGATCCTCAAAGTATATTTTTGCCAATGACTGAATTAGTAATACATTTTAAAAACATTCACTCGTGGCATCTAAATGGTTTGAACATCGAGATATCCGATTAGACATATAAGGATTTCAGTAGATGAATTAGAATTGAGTTGAGCCTCTAAAATATGAGTTTTTAAGGTATAGCTAACAAGGACATTGAAAGGGAGCTCAGAATCATCGTGCATGAGAAGAGAAGAAATATTTAAATACTGAAGAATGACAGGCCACAGAACGTTTCTGTAATATAATTTAATTTCAAGAAGAAAATGAAGCATGAATAACCTGCATTTTATCAGTTCAGTAGGGCAGGCAAGAAAGGACACTGCAACTCCAGCTCCAGCACCACAAACAACTTGCTGATTCACACTAAGAGCAGCACCAGGCTCAGATCTTAGCAATGACTCCATCTGACCCCTGACGGTGAAAAGCACAGCATTGAATGCTGCTACGGTAGCAAGGGGTGCTCCCATTCCCTTGTATAAACCTCTTGGACCTTCTGCTGCTAAAGTTTGTCTGACAGCATCCAGAGCACCTGCATACTTGGGAGGCTGGCCAGGAAGTGGAGGTGGCTGACTTTGGAGCTTCACCTTGATAGTGTCAAAAGGGTGCCCAACTATCAACTGTGCTGCACCTCCAACAGTACCAGCAGTTAAGTCCTTGGCTACATCACCCATCTGTACATGCACAATTGAAAATGGAAAAAGTTTAAGATTGAGAATCTAAGGAATATCACATTTTTTCTAAAGAGAAATATCTTGTCCGAAAGACAAGCTCCGCTTAGAAATCAGCAAACAAACAAGAGAGAAAACCCTTTGAGGATAGTTTGAGATTGTTCTAAATTAGGATCAAGACTAATTAGGAAACTTATTTGAATGAGCCATTTACACTATTATCACAAAGCTAGGGAAGAATTTTAAAATCTTGAGATTGATTAAGTCATGTCAATTATCAACAACAGCTTTGACCCATATTACAGCTAAAATGCAGTTACAGAACTTATTTCCTAAAGCACAAAGGAAAACCAATAGATACTGCAGCTGAACTCCTGAACAGGCCCACGAACTCCTGAACCCCTCACTAATTCAGCAGAATTTTCAAGGAGAAGGAGTCAAAGATTTTCCATTGTAGCCAGTAACAACAAAAGAATGGCCAACAAATCCCCAATGTTGTCTCATTGTAACTAACACTGTAGTTTAGTTCAGTTCTGTGGTAGGAGTAAAGGGGGTCAGGGGTAGAATAAAAAAATGTCATCAATTGATATTATTTTATAAATGGCTATATTGAAGTGTTATCAGGAAAAACAATGTATAAGAGAGATCATCAGAGAATGTAGTTTGAAATGAATTAACTTATTGTATGGATGTTAATGCTTTCCTGTCAGAACGCAAAATAACTGGAATATGGAGGGACATGGTTAAGGATTATATTTGAGCTGAGGTTGGCAAAATGCGGACAGCCATGTTTCATGATGGTATATTTGTGACGTTAGAATTGACTAGGTTTGGACATAATTCAAGAGAGGGATATGCAGATGAGAAAGATATAGAAGAAAAGATGACTGTGGATGGTGACAGGAAAGGGCATGCTGGTGAAAAAAATAGGGTACCAAGTTCAAATTCTCATTCCCAATCTCTTTTTGAAGAGATTTGCATTATACGTTTTTCCCATTAGGAAAATGCTAATAAAAACTGTAACGGATGAGATGCTTATCACATGAAGGAGGTCATTCATTCACATTGGAAAATAAATGGGGAAAGCTCTCATCAGTCTAATCACACATCAAGATCTCCTAAATGCACAGCTTGTTCAAATTGCAAATTTTAATCTCTTTTCATATCATTTCCATGAAGTTCTACAACATACATTATCCAAAGCCCATATCTAAAAGATTCTCTTTAGCTGGAAAACTCTCTATCACTCTTACATTATTGTGGATTGAATTCCCTAATACACACTATATGTGATGCCTCATATTTCCAAAAGCAAGTTTCTACTTGCTAAGGGGATGGTAATGCCCTTGAATTACCCTTGATATCCAAACTCAAGGTTCAGCTTTTCAAAGCCATTATCCAATTTTGACAAATCTCCTAAGGCCAATCTACTCCTCCATATCCCATTGATTTTTCCTAGTACTTTCAAGCGAAGACCACTTCAGAATGATTCTTTCTTCTTTTTGCTCAAGGGAATCATAATATTAGAATAGACTCTGTTTCGCATTGATGAAATGCCTACAGACCCATTTCCGTATGCTCAATGACAAACAATTCAAAGAGATGCAGTAGATGAAGCCAGGCCAGACATCCATGTTGGGAGAACTTTGGGAAGAATTACATCATGTACCCCATTCAAGTGATGAAATTATAAAATGAGAACACGAGATTAGAAACATTTGATAGAAGCTTGGTCTCATGAGATAAAGATAAATTTATTCAGGCAATTGACAGCTTCAGTTCCAAAAGATTGAAGATAATGGATCTGATTCTCATTCATAGTGTGCCTTATGGTCTGCTATTAGGAGAACAAGAGGTGGGAAGGGGTTTTCTGTATATTTCTTCTTAATAGAATACACATATATATACAAGTTTGGTTACCATAAATCAATCACAATCCCAACATATCAATTACAATCCTAACATGGTCCAATCCCCCAGGTTCACGCATTCAAAAAATGGAACTTGAAGAAACTGTAATTTAGGAGCCGGCAAAGTTTATAGAATCCAAATGCTTTCAAAAAACAAAGTAGACTACTATGGATTGGAAAACCAAGTTAACTTCATGGCTTTAGCATCAACTGCCAAACCTAAAGAGACATCGGTATTACATAACTAACTTCTGTGGTAAAGCAAATACAGACACTCGAGAATTAAGTGTAAGTACAAAAATAGAACAGAAGCTTCCAACTAAAACAGCTTATATGTAGCATAACCAACTTTCTACCATGATTGATTATCCACCCAAACTTTTCTATACCTATTATATTAAAGCAAAGCAGCAAATCTATCACACTGGGTAACAATTCATCTGGATTTATTTTCCAATATTGGAGATTTGTCTGTAACAATGGACGTCCACCTTAAATCATAACTAAAATGTTTCTGCATCAAGATTCAATTTTTATCTATGAACTTGAAGATTAGATGTAGGGATGAAATTCTCCAACAATAAAATCTTAAAGTTTGGATGAAGCGATGAGCTTCATTAACAATAAAATCGCGGCAACTTTATTTGCAATGAAATTGTAGGAACCAAATGAAAATCAATACTGTGTACGGTTGCAGAATACATAAACATACATACTTAAATAAGATCCCTTTATTGATATGATAGTAATTCTTACCGTGATTGGCTCTTTCTAGAACCCAGATGAGAATTGCAGCCGAAGACAACAATCTAATCAAATTTACCCCTTTCTTTCAGGATCTGAGTTATAAACAAACAATTAAAAACAGTTAATTAGACAAAATTCATAGTCTCACATTCACACTGAGTTTTACACATATAGATAAAGAGAGGCAAAAAAGAAGAAAACCTTTAAAGGTGCAAAACACGGAAAGATTTTCCCCAAAAAGGGCCAAAGAAATACCAATTCCCGAATATCAAAAAGGGCCCATTTTAAGTAAATGAATAACAAAATATACTGGATTGTGGGTCTAATTGGAAAGGCTATCTTCTTGATTGCGGAGAGTGAGTATATATTAGAAGAGCAAGGTGTACCCCCGACTTCAATAAATGGGAGGAATGAGTGAGTGAGTGAGTAATCTTGTGGAGAGTCAGAACCACATGAATGAATTCCAACAATGACAAAATATGGATTTGGAGTCAGTGTTGGCCACTAATATTATATATATACATGTCAGGGTAGGAAGACAGAGAGAGGTGGGATAGATACCAACCAGACGAAAGAGGTAGGGGAGATGAGGACTCAATGTTTGAACCAATCTCAGCCTCTGTATGATGCATCCATCTACGTATGTTTGCTATAAACCAAAGACACAGTTCCTTGAAGTTTGGGAATGGGAAGCTCTCTCTACATATATAAGAAAGCAAATGGAGATGGTCAAATTACCAACAAAAAACATTGGCAATGTGCTTTGTTCTTGATAGGATTAGGACTCACCTACTTCTCTATGCCTCAAAGTTTACCAACTCTTTTTTGTCCTGCTTTCTCACCTTTTTCCTTTTAATAAATCTGATTTAATTTTTTTTTTATCCTCAATTTTTTTTTTATATAATTGATCCAAATAATTAGCAAACATATTTTTGAGAGGTTTTTGATGAGTCAAAGAGGGGTAGTTTAGGAAATTCATAAGATAAATTATCATTTTTATCCTCTACTTGTTTTTTAATCTTTTTTGATCCTTTACCCCTGTTTTTTTTTCTTTTTTTACATTATTGATCCTAAACGTAAATTCTAATAAAATTATTTATTTAATTAAATTAAAATTTTCAATTATAATAGTATGGAAGATTGATATCTTTAGTCCTTCATCTTTTATTTTATTTTTGTGTTATAATAATAAAATTATTAGGATATAAAGTTCATGTATACAACAGTCTTTAAAAATTATAGAAATGTCAAATATAATTTTGAATATATATAAGTTTTACATTAAGGACTAATAACGTAAAAAATAAAAAAATAGAGGATCAAAAAAGATTAAAAAAAGTGAAGTACCAAAATTGATAATTTATCTTATGAAATCCCTAAAATATCCTTCTTTAATCGGTCAAAAAACTCTTAAAAATATGTTTTCTTATCATTTTGACCAATTGTGTAAAAAAATAAAAGGTGGAGGATCAAAAAAACTAAAATAAATTGATATGGATCAAAGTTACAAAAAAGAAATTTGGTGGAGGACAAAAAAAAAAAAAAAGGGTTTTGGACCAAACTTATAAAAAGGAAAAAGGTGAAAGACCAAAAGTACCAATCTTCCCAAAAAAACCACTAAGCCATGGAGGAAATTGGTCACTCTTTTTTCTTTTTCTAATAATAAATATTTGAATAAAAAAAATTTTAAAGATTTTGTAGAGTAAAAGCATATTTATAGATGAAGGAATCATTAAACTTTATATATTTTATATGTTTATATCGATGGAAATAGAGTTTTAAGTTACACCATAACTCTTTTTAGGTGAATCTTTCATTTTTTTTTTTAAAAAATATTTTTGTTGTATTCCTACACCTTTTTTGCTATAAATTACAAAGGTCCGCCCCATTAGAAAGAAGATTCTTTTTATATTTTTCATTTTCTTAGGCTTTCTTTATAATAGCCAATTAATTCATCCGAGATATTTTTATTGTTTATTTATTAGAGATTGTGATCAATAATATTATCTTTCGCGTGTTCAAAGTTAAAAGATTTTACCAACAACTCAAATAAGGGAGTTTATTATGAGTGTGGTGTATTTTTTATAATCTTTGGATAATAAATTTTAGAGCTATGGATTAATTGTGTTTTTTTCTTTCTTTCTTTCTTTTTTTTGTGAATGAAATTTTGACCTACTCAAAGAAAAAAAAATTTAAAATAGTACTCAATAATTTATTTGCGTATCTTTCTTTCTAGAAAAAGGCGATTTATTTTGAAAGAAAATTTTTAATATGAATCAAATTTATATGTGTAATAAAAAATCTCTTCTCATCTAAAGCTGACAAGGGTTAAAATCTGTCTAAGTACGTATAAGAATTTTTCCTTACAAAATTTGAACCTATTCAACTAATTCAGTTTGTCGATCTCACCTACCCGCAATCCCAATCAAGAAGCAGTTCAAAGCCTGCTTGAGTTGGTTAATTAGTTCATTAAAGATGCATTTAGTTTTTGGCAAGGACCAGATACAAAGAGAAGAACAAATTTGCTATGATTAAATTTATGTATGCTTCTAGTTCTATTGTAACTATAAGGATTATAAATTCTAGCCCCCCGGGGTACAGACGAAATGGCACGGCGGCGAGATATGGGGGAAGACCTTCCGTCAGGTGAAGGTTCAAACCTCGACAAGGGTAATATCTCAAGTTATCTCGACTAGAGCGATGTCCCGAGCTACCAACCTACTCGTTATAATCCTCTCCTTCTGTCCTCTCATTGATATAAGGAACATCTGTGACTAGTGGGGTTTCACCCACAAGTACTGTCTCCTACCCAAGGGATTATAAATTCTACATATATGGTAAAATCACAAATAGAAAAAAAAATTATGATAAAAGAATGTTTAAAATATAATTTATTATCCATGACAATATTTTATGATAAGAGATTATTATTATTATTATTATTTTTATATAACTTTAAAATTGACATTAATTTGCATTTTACTTGATTGGTGGAAGTAGTTTGTGGATATTACAAATAAAAAATTTGATAAGATTGCCAGTCCACTAAATTCAATTTTATTGCCGCTGGTGTTTTTCATTCTAGAGGATAGAAGAGAAAATATAATAATCTTCTTTAATTGATTTTTTATACTTTGACAGGAGAAGCAAACAAAATAGCATTCTCATAAATCATAGTGGAGCAGAGACCAAAAATTATGATTCGTCCAAGATGATGAGCTGCATAAGCTGTGGATTTCTGTGGAATGCAGGTGCTTTATATTAAAAATATAATTCCCGTCTAGAATTGAACGTGTCTATTTCCATTTTAAATTATCTAAAAATAAATTTCTCATTTATATGGATGGAATAACGAATGTGTAAACCATAAGTTTTAAATTCGAATTTCATTGACACCCACTTGATTAAACATGTGCAAACTAACCCATACACTACTAAAAAAATAAATATCTCAGTTCTTTAATTAATTAAAATTTATAAAGAAGTTGATGTGATTAAATTTAAAATAAACTAAGTCAATTAGTTTTTTTTTTAAAAAAAAATTGTTCAAATAAAACTAAAACATTTTTTTAAAAAATTTGTATAGATCAAATTGAAACATTTAATCCCGTCTGGAGGGAGTATTTATATAGCCTATATAACTTTGTCCATATCCCAAATTTACCCACAAATTAAGAAGCAAATGTACTCCCTCCATTTTTTAAAAAAAATGTTATTTAAAGATTTTTCATCATAATTAAGGTAATAATAACGTTACCTATAATTAAGGTAAACATAATATTACCATTTGAAACAAATCTAACCCTCTTTAATTTACCTTAAATTGTACCGCTCAATTCCTCTTTCCTCCTCTCTCTCCTCTATTTTATTTTATTCGTTACTCTAAAAATTGATATTTATAGTATAATTAATTACATTGAAAATTGTTAAAAGAAAATTTGACAAAAAAAAGGATAAAATAGATAATTCAGTCATACTTTTTGACTTGAATTATATATACGACAATCATTTTAAAATAAAACTCTCTTTCTTAAACAACATTCTTTTTTAATCGGAAGAGGAATATTTTTATAAGTGTCATGTCAGTTGCACAAATTAAGATGCTAACATTCCAAAGCATCATTTTTCAAAGTAAGCAAGAAAACAGAATGATAATGCCAGAAATTGCTGAAAAACCAAGCTGACATCACATGTACAGGAGGAAAAAGGATTTGAGCTTCAGTACACCATTACTATTAACAAAGCAGAATTTGTAACCTCACTAAAGCCCCCAGATTATTTCCATCTAATCAAGAGCATAGGGGTAAAGCATGAGCAGAAGTTGAAACAGAACAGGAAGAGAGCAAAGGTATAGAGCAAAACCGTATGAATCTTGTAACAGTTGCTCACGCATTTGGTTGCCTCAGGAAGTAATCCCACTCACACTGAGGAGGGCTATTAACCAGGCAACATTTGTAATATTACTATAAGCCCCCACAATAAGTCCATCTAATAGAGCAGAAGAGAGTATAGGCATAGAGCACAAATGTTGGATCTCTAATGGTGGAGGTTGCTCCACCGTTTAGTTGCCTCTGGAAGACATTGCAGCCATACTGATGAGGGCTACTACTACATTGTGGAAATAACACCGTCACAAGATGTGCTTGTGCTTTCTCAATACCACCAAGAAAGACTTCAGATCCACTCATCAGAGTTCTTCTGTAATCAATGATACCGTGGTATAAAGTGCACAAAACCACCAGGAAAATGTTTCCTGCATCCATCAAACCACCACCATAATCATCTCTGCCTTTCCTGTCTTCTCTCTCCAGACTGCAGCGTCCATATTCCATCCTCAATTTTCTTTTGTAATGAACTCACAGTGGACAACAGAAGGGAATCTGGATTCCACTTCCATGGATAGATTTCAGGTGGCTCAAGGTTCTCCAGGGTATAGATTCCATCCGAAACTTTGAGCATGTGACACGTACACAATGTGAAGATCATTTCCTTTCGTCTTCCTCTGTGTTCCAACTAGTCTGCCTGTATATGAATGATTAATTTTTGACTGAATTTCCAGACCAATTTTAGCTTTGAACACATATATCGGCAGCAATATATCTTTCACCTCAGACAAGAAATCAGTTTTGCCTCAAAGCTCCACTGAATTTGGATCAAAATAATAATGAACAGCATCTCAGGTAAGAAATGTGTGCTCTACACATCTAAGCAGACAGATGCCAAGAGACCGTCACAGCAATTACAATAGATGGAGATGGAGTTTTATGTGGCGATAAACTTCTTCTGTTTGAAGGTGCCCCACAAGAATAACAACTTATTCCAACCTGGAAATGATGATAAGTTATGACTTTGCAAGAAACAAGTAGGAAAGTAATTATGAATATATACATGTTCAAGCAATCGAGAAAATAAGAAAGCACAAGGGTTCAGTTCATACACCGGGATTTCTCTGGAAGCACATTGGAAGAGAATATAAGAAGTTCAATCCCATCAATATTTCCTTTAAGAGCTATATCATAATCTACCATACATTGTAAAAAGCTCTTGTATTTTGAATAGCTGCATGAGAAGCAGATAAGAATTCAGATTAAACACTCAGAAACATAATTAACGGATCAATTTAATGCAAGAGAAAGAGAGAATGAATACCTTTCAATGTCTTCAGCAAAAAAGTAAAGCCCAATGCTATCATCTCGGGGTTGATATTGCAAGAACTGATTGGGCCATGTAGTCAAGCGAGAGACTTCCTCCAGGAGGATTTTGTCAGGAAACTTCTTCACTACTTCAGGAATTTTAGGTGATGACAGAGTAGACAAATGTGCCTGAATCCTACTCAAGACCCCAGGAAGCTTCCGGCTGCTGTGTACTTGAAATTCACCTCTGGAAAGAATTTTAAAAACATCGTATCAGTTGCAGCAGATTGTAAAGAAATACACACACTCAAGGAAATTAAAATGTGAGTGAAATTTAAAGCAGAAACATACTTCCATATGTAATCAAACATAGGAACAGCCAATGATCCATTAACACTAAGGTGATAGCGCAATGGGAGAGCAAGATTTGTCCCGCCACTTGTATTCAGGTCGTTCTCTCTTCCCATATCAATAGCTGAAATAGAAGAACTGTTTTCTGCATGACGGTTTGTAGCCTGCACCACAGTCTCGGATTTATGAAACAGTATATTTCCAGTTCCATCAGAAGCATGATCATCATGCAACCTAGAATCAGAGCTTTGTGGGGCTTCGAGATTCTGATGGGAAGGCCTTTGTGGTGAAGACAGTTTAGCCGGTCCAGTTGCATCAGAACAACCAAGATGCCTCCTTGAAGTCAACAACGAACAAGAAGTTACTTCACCTTTATTCCTTGGCTCCTGAGTAGGTTTGGACTTTGGGAAGAAGGGCTTTTCTTCATCTGCATTGACTGTCCCTAGGATGACATTCAGGCAACACAAAACATCATCTTGTGTAATTCAGAGACAATCAAACCAGAAAAATAGATTTAACACGCCAAAATGACACGCTCTAGGAAATATCTGTATCACAGTTTTTGGGGAAGGGAGGGAGACGTTTGAATGATTACATGCTTATGATTTCCCTTCCCTAAATCACCTGATTCAATTGGATTTTGTGCACTTCTGTCAATGCATTTGGTTCCAGAAATATGTGCTGACATGGGTTCAGAATGTGAAGGAAACTTCTTATCACCTGAGGATGCAGATGAAAATCCAACTGATGGGAGAATCCGAGGCTTTTTAAGAGGTTTAACTTCCATTTCAGCTGAACTACATTCCTTCACAGGCCTCAGTCTCTTCAAATCACAAACATCAGAAAGTTTTGGGGTACCAGTCTTCACTTCAACATCAAGTGCATTTGAGCGGCCAACACTGCCATCACTAAACGAAAGAGATTTCTTCAGTGATCTGTTTCCCTTGGTACTGTTGTTTTCAGGATTTTTTTCCAAAAATTGAACTTTAGGTCTTCTATCTGAAGTGTTGAATGACTTTGACTTAGTGAGGGAACCTGTTGCCCCAAAATATCCTGAATTCACCTCCCAAATAAAGTAAGAGAGAGTTCCTTGCAAATACCACAAGGCATCCAACTTCGGAATTAAAAAAGAATTCAAACATTTGATAATGTAAGGAAGAATACCTGATGATGTTGGAAGTGGACGTGATTTTGGTAAATTTTGACCCAATACAGTAAACAAGCCAGCCCTCGTACCTGAAAGACGTTTTGGCAATGATGATTCACAATTAGACTTTTCTGAAAAATCCTGATGCTTTGGAGCTTTGCTACTCCGTCTAGATGTCAATACATTGTCCAATCCAAGTGCCCTTCTTCTCATCAGCAATGCAGATTGTAAACTGCCCAAAGGCCTCTTAAAACATTGTTGACAACTCAATTTTTCACTCCTATGCTTGTCCATATCCAGTCCTTTAGAATCAGACACAGGATTTACTTTCATATCAGATGCATCTGAAACCTCGATTTCTTGGTATGGTTCGTTTTTATTGTGTTTTGGACTTGCAGCAGAATCAGATAATCTTGTTAGCTTTCGCTTTTTCTTACATTCTGAAACCATGCAATCTTCACATATCCAATCAGTCTCAGGAACTTTATCCAGCCTTACGCGCATGCAGTAACTAATAAACAAGATAGAAGGTGTTAATGCCTGATCTCCACATAAAAAAAAAAATTATAAAAAGAGAAAAATCTCAGGAAGAAGCAGCCTCCGTCAAGTAATAGAAGCATAGGAGGAAAATGGGAGAATAGCATAACTTACATATGCTCTGCACCGTCACTGCACTTGCTGCAGGTAGCAAGCAAGTCCTCCCGGCCAGCATCCCCACAAGTATCACAAACTTTTACCTGTCTCCCCATAGCAACTAGTATTCAATGTTATTTTCTATAAGATGAATTGCAAAAATAGGAGGAATGACAATGTTTAACACAGTTAGCTACAAGTCATTCACCCTATTCATTGACTATAGTATGTGAACTTGTTATCTAGTTATCTAAAAAGAATTGAAATTCAAATAAAACATGAAAAGAGCCAAAAGTTACTCTTGTAACCTCAGTGTTTAAATCAAAATATTTTCAGTTCTTTAAATCACCCACCAATTTAAAAAATTATGCAAACAACCACAGAATGAAGGTAAACATTACACTATTGGGAAATCCCAAATTGTTTTCCTCAAAATATAAGTACTGTTCTATCACTTAAAAATTGTTTCATTACATTTGGACACATAATAACTCATTTTGACATAAGGGTAACGGGGAAAATATTAAAAGGGTCAAACACTCAAATTTCTATCTCAATATTCATTTTCCAATCGATTTATATTACGGGAGTAATACTTACATCCTCTAGAACAGTTGATTCATCATAACAGCCTACCGAAAGACCAGGATTCTCCATAGATTTGCTGGTAACGTTTTCTGCAGCAACAATTTGAATGCTTTTGGCAGCACTACCACTTCCAGCTTCCTTATCATCCTCATTCAAAGCCTTTACATCACTGAGTGAAGATGACTCCATGTGATCCATACATTAACAGTTGAAATACTCCTGTTGTAAGTGAAATTTGTTATTTCTAGGCGAAAAACCAAGAGAAATAACCATGGTAAACACATCACCAAAGAATGAATTCCCACTCCCTCTCTCTCACCACAAAAAATAATTCCCACATTCCCCTACTAATCCATGTTGTGTAAGGAAAGGGTAATTCCAAGTGAATTTACGAGTATTATACAAAAATTTTGATAAAGCAAAAATTTACACCAAAAACTGCTGAAGGAGCTTCAAATACAAAAGAAAAACGTTAATAAAAGAAGCAATTTTTCTACAATACACTGCATAATCAATGTATTTTGTGCAAAGCAAGAAACTCTAAATTAAAAATATTTAAACAAATGCATATAAAGATTATAATTCAGAAAACTAAAAATTTCTACAGCTAATTAATGAAAGCAACGAAAGTACCCAACCCCACACCCATCCCAAAAATAATAATAAAAAAATTTTTTTTAAAAAAATCGTTCATTCCGTTAAATTATCAGGGACTACACAAGAAGGATAAAGCTAAAACCTTGAAATTGAAAAACTACCTGGTATACCCAAGCTTTACTATTAGCTCTTCAAAATATCGGAAACTTGCAACTTTTACTCCCAACCAAAATCTTGATTTGAAGAAAAATGTGGAAAAATTAGGGCGATAGCATCAATCAAATCACAAAATGCGTACTTCCAGTCAAAACGGTATCTCACGCACTTTAAATCAGCTAGGTTTATTGGTTTCTCTTTTTTCCCTTTTCTGTACAGTTCCGAAAAATGACGTGCAAATTGTTTATGAGAACAAAGATTTTCCTTTGCTTTCTCTCTCTCTTGAAATATACGCTAGTATTGAAATACGTTGGACCTCATTCTTTTCTGGAGTAAGTTATTGGGAGACCGAAGCAGCGAAAACCCAGAAGACATAAAAGAAAAAACTGGATTGGGAAAGACCCTTCCAAGGTAAACCTCTCATTATTTATGGAGATTCCTTATATCAATAGAATATAAACATGAGATGATAAAGATAGAAGGAGAGAACTATAATTTTAGATTTTCCTTATCTATGTACTCTCTTTTGTTGTTAAATACTATAAGTGAATTCAACTCATTTTTCTCCTCATTAAAATATAAATTATGATCCTTAATTTATTAGATATTTTTTTTATTATACTAATTTTCTTTTTCTTTTTCTTTTTCATTTTCTTAAATTTTATTATTAATTTAATTAGAATATAAATAGAAATATTTTTAAAAATATTACCTTAATTTTTTTCAAAAATGACTATTAATGATTTATAAACCGTGATAGAGAGAGTCAGATTTATTTGAGAGAAGATCCCCTTTTTTTTTCCTTACCATTTTGTACTTGATTCATATGAGTCTCAAATCATCTTTTTTTTTTTTTTTTCATTTATTTTAAACTTTTAAGGTGTTTTTCTTGTTTTACTTGGTTCATATGGATAAAAAATCTTTATATGTAGCCAAATCTTTAGGTCCTTTAAGATTTTTTTTTTTTTTTTAAATCTCTTATCTTTTTCGATTGACCGAATAAGTACTTTTAGCCAAAATAATGGGGAGTTTTCATTTCTATCCAAATTGAGAACAATTATTTTCTATTTATCTAAATCTTCACAATATTTCATATATTATTCATATGTAAAACTAACTTTTCATTCTATATCCATTTTGAATTTTCCCTTTTTTTTTAAAAAAAATTTAACATTTATTCTCTTTTAACATGTATTTACTAACTTACCCCTCAATATTCAATACACAACTACCAAAACCAACAAGATGTAAAAATGAATTGAAGAAACCACAACTACCATCATTCATTTGATCAGACGTTTTGGTCCATATCTAAGAAAACTGTTTAAACAACCATTTCCTTGTAGAAGAGAAAGGAAAAACCCAATTTTTTTTTTTGTTCGATCATTGAGTTGGTGATTTTTGTTTTCCACAATCAGGAAGACGAAGGTAGGTGATGTTCGGGGGTACATTGTTCGGTTTGTTTTATTTGGATTTTTTTTCTTTGGTGTTTGACAGTTTGTGTTTGTTCGTTTTGTGTTGTTTTTATGGCTCCACATTTAATAGTCGAAGGAGGAACGAGGAAAAGATGGGATTGTAGAGATTTCTGTACACTTGGAAGGAATTTCATGCCTTAAGTGGTGAAATTGGCCCTTAAGAGGGGCATTTCAGATTTTGATTTTTTGTGAAAGCCTTCACTTCTTCTTCTTCTTTTTAAAGATTTTGTAAGTTGGGGAGATATTTCGTGCTTTGAATAGTCAAAATCGGACGTTGAGATTTGGATTTCAAACCTTGTAAACATTTGTAAAAGCCTTCACTTCTTTCATTTTTTTTTTCAACATTTTCAGATCTGAAGGGGATATTCCGGATCTTGACTGGTCAAAATTTGACCTTGGTAGGGTGATTTCGAACCATAGGTTGAAAGTCTTCCCTTCTTCTTCCCCCCCCACCCCCGACCTTAAAGGGATATTCCATGCCTTTATTATTTAAAACCGTCCTTGAGAGGGGTATTTTGGATCTTGAGTGGTTCACCCATCTTTTTTTAAAAAACAAATATTCCACACCTTGAAGGGAGTATTTCGGTCCTTGATATGGTAATTTTGGTCCCCAAAATGGTCATTCTAGACCTACATTATTCATTCTCCTAATTTATTTATTTATTTTTTTACATTATTCACTGGACATTTTTTGAATAGATTTCTTTATATTGTTTGCAGAAATGAATTACATTAGAACTGTGATGCAGAGCTGGTTGCAGATCAAGGTGGTTCAGATGTGGGGCAAGTTTTGGTTCCAAAATAAGCTCCACGATGTTCAAAACTTTTGAAGAAGAAGACATGAACTGTTTGAAACACCAAATTGATGCCGGGTACGATTCCCGAGGCCATTGAAATGAGCTCGGATTGGGCTCAAAGGTTTCGATGGAGTTTTGGACAATGTTCTGTTTTCAGTGGCATTGTCATAATTTTACAGTTTTAAGTGACAGTTTCATAATTTACTGTTTTCTAGGGGGTTTTTTTGCAATTTCTTTACTTTTCGTTTCCGATTAGGGTTAGGCTTTGTTTTTGGCTTTAAGAATTGTTTTTTGCTGGTTGTTTTCGACAGTTTTTGATGAATTAAAGTTGCCTCTTTTCTGCTTTTCGATTTTCGACTACTTCGAAAAATTGTTTTCGCTTGATTTTAATTTTTGTCTTCTAACTACTTGCATTAAAGTTTGATTAGAAGGAAAATTGAATCAGGTTTTTTTTTTCGTTTCTTGTTTTGCAAGTTTCTGAACAAGAACAAATATTCAGATTCTATTTTCGACTACGTTAAACTGTTGCTCACGAGAACAAATTCACTAAGTGGAAAGCTGAGTTCAGTAATCGTACCATTCGAAGTGAACTACAAAGATTTTAGGAGAACTATAACAAACTATATGAAGATTGATTTAAACCAATTTGACATACAAGTTTCAGTTGCAGGGACAAACTACATGAAGATTTAATTATACAAATTTATTGATGCAAATGATGAAGCAGGGATATCCGGATGTATTCACACGGATGATGATTATGAATACAATGAAGAACATATTCGTAGTGTTGAGGATGATGACGATGACGACAATTTCGACGATGAGGTGAGATAGTTGATTCGAGCAATTTATATCGCACCTTTCTACTCAATTTATAAACATGGTTTGGAATGATGAAGAAGAGGTGTTTTTTCTGAAGACGATAAGGTTCCACCAGTGGATCCGATAGGAAAATATGCAATCTTTAACAATAAGGATAAATTGACAATAGCAGTTGGTCAATATTCACTTGATAACCGATTTCCCTATCATTTGGTATGTTCGAATAAGGGAAGATTTGAGGCATAATGTAAGAATAAAAAAGATTGTATTTTCATGATCCACGTACAGTGTAGAGCTAGATGCCAGATTTGGGTGATTCACAAGTTTGTCCCAACTCAGACTTGTATCCAAACTATACAACAAAGCTAAAACAAGAATGCAAGTGTAGCAATGATTGGTCGGATTTATGTTGGTGAAATCTTTGGTGCGAATCACACCCCGCACAAATGTGATTCAAGACATGTGGGAGAACTATGGTGTGAAGTTCGGATACACCAAAGCTTGGCAATTTTTACAGCATGCAAAAGACATAGCCTTTGGAACTTCAAGACTCATATAGACAACTACCATCTTACCTACACATATCAGAACTTGTAATGCGGGACCCGTATACATAAGCGAGATGAGCAGTTTTTAGAGGTCATTCTATGCACTTGGTCATTCAATTGAGGGCTTCAAGTGAAAGGGAACTTGTAATGCGGGACCCGTATACATAAGCGAGATGAGCAGCTTTTAGAGGTCATTCTGTGCACTTGGTCATTCAATTGAGGGCTTCAAGTGAAAGGGAAATAAACCCCAAATCTATAGAGAAATGAGATCCAAATCCCAAAAAAACCTTACACACATGAGAATGGATACATAACCTTGGATTGTCTGAAGCTGCAGATCTGTCTGATGAATTAATGAGATCTAATAGGCTTAAAGTCTTCTAATCTATTCCCTATGATCAATTTGGGTGAACAGACAGGAATACGAAAAGAGGAATCTTTTTTTCTAGAGTGGTGGTTGGGGGGGG
>JAOXNR010026364.1:0-24164 GCA_028571225.1 Parsonsia alboflavescens | reverse complement strand
GTAAATCTTCATTCCATTCATTGAATCACCCCTTGAAGCTCCATCTTCTTTAGAATTGAACTTGAATCTTCTCATCTAATCATTTGATAGCTTCCATGAATTATCCCATGGCATGTATGCTCCTTGATCTCCATCACTTTTGTTCAGAGATTGGAGACAGACATGGTTCTCTTTACCGAACTTGGTTTTTGACCTTGAGTTTCTAGAAATAGAAAAGAAAGACGAGAAGTCGAAACGATTTATCGAACAAACCCTTGCTCAGCATGATGATTCTAGCATCGAGACATTCGAGCTCCATCTTCTTCCCTGGGAAGAGTGTAACGTTTTGATTCGAAGAGAGTGGGTCTCCTTCCCTATATCTCACAATGTTAAGAAAATCCTTCTCCTTGGAGACATGAAAGATTACGTGATCAGTCTTCCAGACTCGCTCTTCACGAGCATGACTCTGGTGATTCTTGATCTCATGATGCATGATCATCTTCTTGAGAAGCCCGGTGGAAACGTTTCTCTTCCCAATCTCAAGAAGCTAAGGTTGAGTACCTGGTGATTGAAGAGGATGTAATTGAGGGAATATTACCAAATTGCCCTTCACTACAATTCATGTCCATTGTTGGTTGTGACTTCTTTCCAGTGAATCTAACGATACCTTCTGAGAGGCTTAAGAAGTTGATCATATTTCAGTCATGTGGTGACGACGACATGATTGATTTCAACTTCCTCACACTTCAAACACCGATGCTATCAGAGTTAATGATTTCGGGTTACATCTTGGAAGGTTATGAGTGTATGATGAGGATGCTGCTCATTTCCTCTGTGTTTATATCATTCTTGGAGCAGTATCCTACTGATGGAAGAATATGAAATTTGTTCAGGAGAAGTGCTTTTCAATGGTTCGATCAAGTGAAAATTGTGAAAGAAATATGCATTAACCAGTGGTTTCTTGAGGTAATTAATACTTTCTCCACCACTGAATATAAGTCATTTTAACTGATCACTTATTATAAGTATTTGAAGGTGTTTGGTTTTTCTATATTACCCTTGTCAGTTTCTTTTTCCTATATGTTGTTATTAGTTTGACTATCATATGACCTATATTTAATGACGAAGGGAGTAATATATTTCTTTCTGAACTTTGCTAGCTAAGTGATAAACAACAAGTTAAACTTGGAACCATGATGTCTTGAGATTGAAACACGATGAGGGCAGGTAGGGTTTCCTTGTTGGTTCTCGAGAGGAGACTATAGCTAAATCTATTCCAAAGCAATTTGTAACTGAATTCTTGTAAAATAATAGAAGTCAAGAGGGAAAAGAGTGGTTCTTTTGGAGACACCGCAGTAGGTAGTGTAGCAAATGAGCAAACTATGGTTCTCGAGTTCGAATCTCATCAACACCTTCCTTGCCTTTTTGATGTACTCAGAAAAATGTAATAATTAATGTGTGTTTTCTCTCCTTTTACTTTTCTTTTTTTGCTTTTTCTGTATAAAAGGTATAGTATGTAGTTTATACCACTTCAATTAGTTCTTTATCAAATGGACTTATATCCTCTTTTAATTAGATGCCTGAGTTCATTATTTTTCATTTTGAACTTCGACAAATTCCATAAGAAAAAAAAAAAAAAAGGAACTTAATAATTTAAAAGCTTAGATCGAACCAAATCAATGTCAAAAGGGCCACTAAAGACTTATTAGCCCAACCACCCCTACAAGCGCCAAGGGCCGTGCCGGCCAAGCCTTTCAACAATTTTCTTCCATTTTATTTTACAATAATAAAAAAAAGTTAGAAAAGTTAATAGTTTAAGAATTGAATTTAAATTTTTGTAATAATGTAATTAACTTTTAATAAAAATGAATAACATAATTAACTCAAGTTCAAAAGTTCACATGTAAGATAAATATAAAATCTGAAATAAACAAAAGAATAACTTATTACTAGAAAAATTGAAAAGTTACTAAAAATTATAATAACAAAATAAAAAATTTAAAAAATTATCATAAAACAATATACACGCTAATTTTTTTACCCTTAAAATAGAATAAAATATTCTAAAAACACTATAATAATAAAAGTAAAATAAAATATATTTTTAGTAGATAACAATTGGTGACCTTTAATGATTTATCACCGGATTATATGTAGAAATTAATTTATTTAGAAAAGAAAACTAAAAATCAAAATCGAAAAATCTACAAGTTGTTCGAAAACAAGATTTAAAAAAGTATTTTGTAAAACTATTTTTCAAAACAAGTATACCACATAAGATTTTTTGTTCTCCAAATTTCCAGGGAAAAAAAACTGTTCTAAAAACAAAAACAAATCTAAATATACATATATAAAATTCTAGCATGTGCTGCTGAAAACAAACAATGTTGAAAAGATAGTAAATACACCGTTTAATCGAAATTCTAAATTATTGATGATGGGAGAAATGGGTAGGATCTGGACAGAAGTCAACCTAAATGGATCCAAGGACTCAACTTTTAATGCCTGAAAGTCATATTGATGAACTCAACAAGGATAGGTGGGCAGCGACTTGCGACCACCGACCTCCTAAATGAGCTCGAGAGAGGTAACACCAGAACTCGACCCACGACCTGATAACTTTCAACTCCTCTCATACATCTTCCATGCCACGATTAGATGTGACCTCCCAGAAGAGATAGTAGAGAGATGTCCACAGCTAGATCGCGAAGTTGGTCCCAAGGTCGTTTAGCGAGCTCGTAGCTCTTGACAGAGATGTGAATGGCAAGATATCTCAACCTAGGAAACTCCACGATTGTATGAGTAGTTGGCGGGATTCTACAACTCACAACTACCCTAATTGTCTACTGTCACATAAGGACAAAGCTCAAATTGAGGAGGTATCTAATATCTCTTTTATATAATCAAATCTTGAAACAGTCAATGGACATGACATAAGAGAATAGTCTCTCTGAGAATTAATTACTCCTGATTGCTCTCGGAACGCTGACTTAGGCATCAGAGTTCTTCCTCGGGTACAGCCCACCTCCAGCAAGTAATCTCTATTTTCTTCTCAGGTTGCTATCGATTGATGTCATCATTGTTTTCGGGTGACCCGATGTTCAATTTTGAACCCTATCACCTCTGGCACCACCAGTGGGAAACCAGACAAAAAGCTTAGAATTTTTCTGTACACAAAACAAATAAAAATGAATGATGACTCAATCACAGCCTACACGGGTTCAACCACAGCATCGAGGTAGATCGCTTGGCAGAACGCAATTGCACACTAGTGAAACAGTGCCAGAAATGCCACCACTAGCGAAGGCTGTTGACAATAATAATCTGGGGCTTGTCGCTCAACAGGATCAACAGCGACCAACACAGTCAGGCCCATCCCAGAAGGTCCCAGCCAGCCCACCACCTGTGCAAGGAAGGTCCAAACAGGGGCACCTTGACTCTATTGCCAATAATCCCAGGCCACAGAGATTTGGGAGAACACAAATGTTAGTTCCAGCAGACCTTCTAGAACGAATGGTGGTAGCCTTAGAGAAAGTATCCAGCAGGCGAGACTATATGTCCACTGGGTGCACTCAAGAGCTTTCCCGGAGAAATTCACAGCCACCCCGAGGTAAGGTAGAACGTGCACAACCTAGCCAGCCTTAGCCCTGAAAAGCGAGGAATGACCTCCGACCTCATGAAGCAGGTTGGGAAATAGGTCAGAGCAAGAAAGGTCCCGACGAACAAGAACACAACCGGTGACTGACCACAAGGAAATCCTGAACAATGGAAGAGTTTACGACGTCAGGGACAGGCTCAACCAAGTAGCCAAGTCGCGAAGTTAGAGACAGGATCTTGAAGAGTTGGGGAGCTCGCTACGAACTCCTCTTGGAGTAAGGATACCACCTTGACAAAGGCTGATCGAAACGACAGGGTAGCCCCCAATCCATTGAGGAAAGCAACTCTCCCAACCAATCAGGAGACTTAGAGCAATGTGGATCTTACTGAGCCTTCGCTGTTTGTCCACAACATCCGCACAACTCGGATGTTGCTAGGATTCAAAGGCTGATGCAGGACAACTTGAATTGTCAGAAATTTTCCAAAAAAGAAAATCCGAGTAGGAAAACAAGAAAGGATGTTTTGCGTGATCACTCACGATTTTGGCTTAATTTAAATTGCAATTCAAAACCAAAAGTCGAAAAGGAAAAAAAAAGGGAATTCGTTCTTGGAATAATGATAGTCTAAAACTGATTGAAAATAATACATCATAAAAATTACTTAAATAAACCCTAAAACAATAATAAAAGTAATTGTGAAGACAAACAATAACGAAAAAATAGAAAAAAAGCCCAAAACTCCATGAAAATGATTTTGGATTTCCTAAAACTGTCGTACTGCATGGCAAAGTGATAGGCTTTGCCATTTGGACAGTTTCCAATCGTCCAGTAAAGTTTCAGCCCATTCCGAGATAGTATGTTGGGCTTGCATCCCAAGTAGAAGGTCAGCATCAGTCCGGATCAGGCCCGTTTTCCCCGCAGTTGCCTAGACCTGCATGGACTTCCTAGTGTGGGCTTGACCGGTGCAGCCTGCTGATCCAAACCGTCCTGTTCATCTTGGATGATGTCCTCATCACTCTCCCCGTCATTTGAAAAGCTTGTCCTTAAGCTAGAGTTCTCACCTGTATAAGAAGTTAGATGGGGAACATTAAAGACATCATAGATAAACACATTGCGCCTTATTCGGCAACATTGAGCCTAGAATCAGATCAATCTTATGCTGAATATCTATCATTGGTGGCAATCCCGAGAGCAAGTCACTAAGACTTACATCCTGAAAACCGTTCAGAACTATCCACAATTCTTGTGGCACTTTCGGCTGCTCTTCACCTTCTTAGTTGAAACTCTTAGATGTGTTCACCAAGGCAAAACAGACATCCTCTCCATCTAGGCTCTCCTCAAACTCTCCACTTGGTAGACAAATCATTGACTTCTATCTGGTGACCTCCTGAAATGGTTTCAGGATCACTTTTCTCCCCTCCGACCGCAAGATGTACATATGAGTATACTTGTTGTACCCTGCTCAATTATCAAACTGCTAGGGACGCCCCAAAATATTGTGTCGTGTCCATAGAAACCACATCAGAATCTATCGTCGTTTGGTATTGTGGACCAAAGGAGAGATGAACCCTGCAGCGCTTGCTGACCTGAATATCAGCATCTCTATTAACCCAACCGAGCTTGTAGGGATGAGGATGGGGTTTAGTTACTAACTCCAATTTCCTCACAACCTCTTCAGCAATCACATTTTCCCAACTACCGGAATCGATAATCACTTTACAAGTTTCCCAACCACAAGACACTTGGCTGTAAAAATGTCATGCCGTCGCCAAACGTCACTCGTCCTGGGGCCCAAACACATCTTGCGCATTATCAAACTATCACCTTGGATACAATTAGGATCAACCACGCAAGCATTTTCGTCAAACTTCTCGTCCTCTGGGAACTCTTCAGCATGTTCCCCCTTCATATATTCTTCCATGTAAAGCTGAGCTCGGGCGTTAGGGAACTCATTGGCATAATGCCCTAAGTTCTGACACCTATGACAGCGAATATTGGCTCGGTTACCCCCTGTTTTCTGCTGGGAACCCGAAGCTACATTCGGCAATAGGGCTCTAGGTAGTGGAGGAACATTCGGCAGCTTCCCTGTTGGAGGCGCAACCCTACTGCCTGAACTCTGACTTGAGCCTTGGCCTGGTATAAAATTTCGTTTGCCTTGAAAACCCCTGGTTTCGCATCAACCTTTGCTCAACAGCCTGTCTTTATGCTATGAATAGATAATGTATCCTGTATTGGTAATCTCAATCCATGCAAATACACGGCTAATAACCTTGGTTCTGCCTCTACTAATCCATTCCTAGCCACCAATAGATGGAAATCAGTTGTATACTCTTCAATGGTGTCAATTCCCTACGTCAACCCATGCAGTTTTGCATGTAATGCCTGTTCGTGATTCAGTGGCAGAAATTCTTTGTTCATCTCGTACTTCAAGGCTGCCCACTATTCAATTGGCGGCCTTCCATCCATGTATCTCCTGTAGTGCTGCGCATGCCACCAATCTAGGGGTACCACCTTCAGGAAAAAAACATCATCAACTTGATGAGTTCAGTCGATGTATTCATCGGGATTCAATCCCCCTCGGAACTCTGAAATTTTGATCTGAAATCTAGCCTCCCATCTGTTCCAATTTGCCTCATAATACTGCTAGCGGTCGAAGTTCTAGGTGGAACAATATCTCCATTGTGCAGTTGCGCTCTTTGCACTGGCGATTCTTTAAGATTTTTGACTTCTCTGTCTATCATCAACTTCCCCACTTTCTTGTCAACGTGAAGCACGATCTTGCACATCTAGTCATGCTAACATGGTCCGCAACACCTCTATCATCTATTGTTGTGTTGCGATCATATCACGAAGAGATGGTTCTTTTTCTTGTGACTGCATTTTGACAAATGGAATCAAGGCTCTGATACTAATTTGATGCAGGAAAATTTGAATTTGCCTCATAATACAGCTAGCAGTCGAAGTTCCAGGTGGAACAATATCTCCATGGTGTGGTTGCACTCTCTGCATCGGCAGTTGCACTCTCTGCATCGGCAGTTGCGCTCTTTACACTGGCGGTTCTTCAAGATTTTGGACTTCTCTCTCTCCATGATCATCAACTTCCCCATGCTCTTGTCAAGGTGAAGCATGATCTTGCACATCCAGTCATGCTAACATGGCCCGCAACACCTCCATCATCTGTTGTTGTGTTGCGATCACATCACGAAGAGATGATTCTTCATCTTTTCACTCCATTCTGACAAATGGAATCAAGGCTCTGATACTAATTTGATGCAGGACAATTTGAATTGTCTGCAATTTTCCGAACAACAAATCCGAATAGGAAAACAAGAAAGGATGTTTTGTGTGATCACTCATGACTTTGGCTTAATTTGAAATGCAATTCAAAACCAAAAGTCGTAAACGGAAAAAAAAGGGAATTCATTCCTGGAATAATGAGCGTCTAAAACTGATTGAAAATAATACATCAGAAAAACTA
Organism: Parsonsia alboflavescens; assembly: GCA_028571225.1. Lineage (NCBI taxonomy): Eukaryota > Viridiplantae > Streptophyta > Magnoliopsida > Gentianales > Apocynaceae > Parsonsia > Parsonsia alboflavescens. Next base: position 17,111 of record JAOXNR010026364.1, on the reverse strand, counting down.
CTTAAATAAAACCCTAAAACAATAATAAAAGTAATTTCCAAAAGAAACCTTAATGAAAAAATAGAAAAAAAGCCCGAAACTCCATGAAAACGATCCCGGATGGCCCAAAAATGTTGTAGGGCATAGCCATGCTATGGGTTTTTCCCATTGGACCGTTTCCAGTTGTCTAGTCAAGTTTCAGCCCATTCCAAGATAGTATGTCTAGCCAGCATCCCGAGGTAGAAGGTCCGCATCTGTTCGGATCAGGCCCTTTTTCCCTACAGTCACTTGAACCTGTGTGGACTCCCTGCTGTGGGCTTGACTAGTGTAGCCTGCTGATCCAAACTGTCCTGTTCATCTTGGAGGCGAAATATGATGATACAGGGGAGCATCAACAGCACATTGATGAATATGTCTCATATATGGAGATGTTCAAGTACCTTGAATACGTCAAATACAAAGCCTTTTGATCGACACTGACCAAAAAGGCCTAGTCTTGGTTCAAGGGCATCCCTGAAGCAAGCATCTCGAGCTAGACACAGCTGAAGGAGCTATTCTTGAAGAATTATCAAAGCAGCACGAGGTGCGAAAAAGACATCAACTACCTCTTTACCATTAAACAGAAGGTCGGAGAAACCTTTCGAAGCTACTATAGTCACTTCAACGATGAGGCAGTCGAGATTGAGTCGAAAAATGATGCCATTTACATCACTGGCTTCAAACAAGGTTTGCAAAGGGGGTATGTAGCCCTTATGCTGGTCGAGGAGCCAGTAAAAACCATCAAGGAGCTACAAAAACTTCTTGAAAAACTGATAAAGGCTGAGGAGTTAGCGGTCCAGAAGAAGATCCCTGGCTTTGCCTCAGCCATTGAAAAAGACAACAAAGGGCATCCAAGCAGCCCACAAAAATCAAAGAGGGATAGGAAAGACCCTCAATCAAAAGGAGGGACCTCAGACAAGAGGAGGAAGACCGTCCCCGACCTCGTGACCACCCCTCTCAAAATGTCACAAGCAGAAATCCTGGTGGTCATGGAGAAAAGAGGACTCTGAAGCCACCCTGTAGCCAAACGAAACCCAGCCAAGGACCATGGCCATCTCACCGAAGACTACTTCGACCTCAAGCAAGAGATTGAGAGGTTGGTGAAAGAAGGTCACTTGCAAGAGTTCTTGGCTAGGAATGCATTCGTTGCTGATCTACCACCAGCAGCCCTTTAAAATTAGCGACCTCCTATGAGTGAAATAAATGCCTTTAAAAGGAGGTCCAAGCGAGCTCGAGGGGAAGATTCAGAACCCTTAACAGTGTCTCTCCAGATTGGACACCGGAAGCTCTGTGAATGTCCGCAAAATACTGGCGGACACCGAAAGCTCCGTGAATCTCCTATACCGAAAGGCCTTCGACTAGATGGGGATAGACAAGAGCTTACTGACAAGGTCGGACACGGCTCTGAGCAGCTTCAATTGTAGCATGACCTATGCTAATGGGACCCTTCGAGTCCCAACGACGGTCTGCACAAGTGGCAAAGAAGTTATTGAGGTTATGGATTAGATGGTGGTCGATTCCCCTGGGAATTACAATGCAATCTGGGCAGAAAGGAGGTCATGTACCTGAGAGCAAAAATTTCTCAACTCAATTACAATGTGAAAATCCAAGTCGGAGACACCTAGACTGTCCTAGAGGGGGACAGACAACTTGCTGTAGAGTGTTACCTAGCTGATGGTAACGAGGAGCTCGCCCGAGCTCGAGAAGGAAAACTATATCGACCTCCCAAAAGGGAATGATGATTATAGAATCCAGGCAGCTTTTATAGGAGAGATGGTAAAATTCCCAAAATCAAAGGGAAACTTGTTGATTCCCTTCAAAAGTATCCAAAGGTCTTTGATTGGCAGCATAGCTACCTCGAGGGAGTAAACCAAAAAATTGCTGAACATAAGGTCGAACTCAAACCAGGGGTCAAGCTAATAAAGCAGAAGAAGAGAACCTCTGCCCCAGAGTGAAATGAGGTCATAGCTCGAGAATTCCAAGCTCTTCTCAACTCCAGAATTCTTAAAGAGGTATTATACCTGGAATGGCTAGCCAACCCTATTGTGGTCCCAAAGAAAGAAGGGACATGGAGGATATGTGTGGATTTCACCACACTTAACAAATTTTGCTAGAAGGACTCCTATCCACTTCTAAGTATAGATCAAATGGTTGATTTGACAGTCGGGTATCGGTGGCTGTGCTTCTTAGACGCACAAAAAGGGTACCACATAATCCCAATGGAAGACATGGAAAAGACCTCATTCATCACAGAGGTCGGGACCTACGACTACACCAAAATGGCATTTAGTCTGAAGAACGTAGGGGCAGAATTCTAGCGAGCTATGCATGAGGTATTCAAAAACCAACTTGAGAGGAGCATAGAGGTTTACGTGGATGACATAGTTATCAAGTCCAGGACCTTTGAAGGTTTCATTGACAACATCAGGGAGACTTTCTAGACCCTGAAGGCTGCCCAGATGAAGCTCAACCTAGAAAAAGGCATCTTCAGAGTTTCAGCTGGTAAATTCCTGGGCTTTATGATCTCTGAAAGAGGCATTGATTCCAATCCAGACAAGATAAAGCACTGCTGGACATGGAATGCCCCAGGAACATCAAGGAGGTCCAGAGACTAGCAGGAAAGATGCCAGCACTAGGGCAGTTCATTAGCAAAATGGCGGACAAAGGAGAAAAGTTCTACAACGTTATAAAGAAGCCAAAGGACTTCCAATGGACCGAAGACTGGCAAGCAGTGTTCATCAAGCTGAAAGACTTCCTAGGACAACCTCCTCAACTCGTCTCACCGAGGTCATAAGAGGAAATCTTTATGTACCTTACTGCAACAGAGCAATCAGCTCAGTGCTGTTGGTAGAAAGGTCAGGACAACAGTTCCCTGTTTATTATGTAAGTCGATTGCTCAAAGGTCCAAAAACTAGATATTCGGACCTCGAAAAGTTCTTGTACCTCATTACTATTACCTTGAAAAAATTAAAGCCATATTTGATGCTTACCCGATAAGATTGTTAACAAATCTAAAACTAAAGTAAGCTCTAGCCAAGCCCAAGCTGTCGGTCAGAACGATGAAGTGGTCGCTTGAGCTCTCGGGATATCGAATTTAATTTGAGCCACGGAAAGCAATCAATGCTCAAGCTCTCGTAGACTTTGTAGAAGAAAGCACAAGGGCCCCATTAGAGCTGAAAGCACCTGTGAAAGCAGAGTCTGGACAATGCATACAGACGGCTCAGTGGAGAAAGAAAATTCGAGGGCGGAAATAGTACTGATCAGCCCTGAGGAAGTGAGAATCCCTCAGTCTTTGAAGTACAACTTCGCCACCTCGAATAATGAATCCAAATAAGAAGCTTTCTTAGCAGGTGTAAAACTCATACGAGTTGTCAAAGTGCAAAAATTGAATGTTAAAACAGATTCACAAGTCATAGCTAGCCAGGTCGCTGGAGAATATGAAGCTAGCGAGGACAACTTGATCAAATATCTCAAAAAAGTAAGAGATATCACTTCCAAGCTTGAGCATTTCCTCATTGAGCAGATACCCAGATAACAAAATGCAGAGGCAGATGCACTATCCTAAGTCTATCGAGAGATAGCCTGAACTAATGCAGAGCTGCTGGTAGAACAATTACACTCTCCAAGCATAAACCATGACGAGAGCTTGGTTATTGAGGATTTGGCATATTGGAGATATCCAATCTAAGAATTCCTTAAAGATGGCGAGCTCCCACAGAACCTAAAAGAAGCTCTCCAAGTGTGAAGATAGGCACCTAGCTACTTCCTAATAGGAGATGACGAGGTATACAGGAGGTTATATACTTGGCCATTACTCAAATGTCCAAGCCAAGAAGAGGGCTAGTATGTTATTGAAGAGGTACATAATGGAATATGTGGATCACACATAAGAGCAAAGACCTTGGCCAAAAAGATACTGAGAACTGGGTATTGCTGGTCCTCAATGGTTTCAGACATTGAGAAGAACATACAGAAATGCACGAGCTACCAGTTGCACGGGAACAAATCACATATGCCACCAACAAGGTTTCAATCCATCAATGCATTAGCACCAGTTGATATCTGGGGCATTGACATATTAGGACCCTTCCTAAAAGGAGTGGGGGGTGTTCAGTTCCTAGTTGTTGTCTTGGAGTACTTCACTAGATGGGTTGAAGCAGAACCAATGCTGACCATCTCATTAGGAAAAGTCTAGTCCTTCGTCTGGAGAAACATTATGCGTAAGATCGGGATCCCCTGAGCTATAATATCAGACAATGGAAGATAGTTCATTGGCAACCTGTTCAAAACATTCTGCGAGAATTTGAACATTGAACAGAGGTTGACTTTTGTGGCTTATCGCCAAGCTAATGGGCTCGCTAAGGTTACAAACAGAACCATTCTGGAAGGACTCAAGAAAATACTCATCGAGCTCGAGGAAGAAGGTCGCAAAATTGCTCGGCCAGATGAGATTCCAAGCATTCTATGGGCATACAAAACAACAGATAGAAAAGCTACAAGAGAAACACCGTTCAACTTGTGCTTTGGCACAGAGGCAGTGATTCCGGTTGAGGTTGGCATGAAGTCTTTAAGACTGATTGAATATTATTCAATCTTAAATGAAGCTGAGAGAAGGGTAGACCTCGACCTCCTTGAAGAGTTTAGAAACAAAGCAATGGAAGTAGATAGAAGTTACAAAAGGCAAGTGACAAATTTTTTCTACAAAAGAGTGAAAATAAGACATTTGACAGTTGGAGAAATGGTCCTCAAAAGGTCAGACGTTGGCAAATAAGATTGACTGACCAAGCTGCAGGAAAGCTAGAAAAGACCTTACATAGTTCAAGAAGTCCACAAGGGAGGGAGCTATAAGCTCGCTGATCTCGAAGGAAGACAACTCCTGAGACCCTGGAACATTTGCCACTTAAAGAAGTTCTATGCCTAAAGCAGACTAAGATATTGCAGACCTTGAGAAGCTGATTAAAAAAGACCTCGCGGAGCATCATAGCAACCTCAACAACCCTACCAGTTTTTAGTTTGAGAAAGAAATGAATGAAAGATAAATTATTCCTTTTTAAAAAGCTTATTAGGTGTTCACTTTGTGTTATTTGCCTAAAGTTCAAAGTGCCATAAAGTAAAGACAGAATGCTTAGGGAATGTAAATGCAAGACATTGATGGAAAAATAAAGCTATTGTAAAAAACAAAAGCCACAAACAGACCTCAGGAATATTCAGTACGGTGCAATAATTGTAAAAAGTCCTATTCTAGTACAAAGTGGAAAAATTCTTGTAAAAAACGGAAACGACAGACAGACCTTAGGAATATTCAGAAGTTGCACGCTAAAATAGATTCATTGGTTATTGCCAGCCACGTTGCTGGAGAATATGAAGCCAGAGAGGAGAACAGGATCAAATATCTCAAACAAGTAAGGGATATCACCTTCAAGCTTGAGAACTTTCTCATAGAGTAGATACTTAGAGACGAAAATGCAGAGGCAGATGCGCTATCTGAAGTCTATCGAGAGATAGCCAGAACTAATGCAGAGCTGCTGGTAGAACAACTATACTCTCCAAGCATAAGCCAAGATGAGAACTTGGTTATAGAGGACCAAGCAGATTGGAGATATCCAATCTACAAGTTCCTCAAAGATGGTGACCTCTCATAGGACCTAAAAGAAGCTCGCCAAGTGTGAAGATGGGCACCACGCTACGTCCTAATAGGAGATGACAAAGTATACAGGAGGTTATATACTTGGCCATTACTCAAATGTCTAACGCCAAGGAGAGGGACAATATGTCATTGAGGAGGTACACAACAGTATATGTGTACCACACATAATAGCAACGACTGTAGCCACAAAAATACTGAGAACAGGGTATTACTAGCCCTCAATGGTTTCAGACATTGAGAGAAACATATAGAAATGTATGAGTTGCCAGTTGCATGGGAACAAATCACATGTGCCACCAACAAGGTATTAATCCATCAATGCATCGATACCATTTGATATCTGGGGCATTGACATACTAGGACCCTTCCCGAAAGGACTGGGGGTGTTTAACTCCTGGTTGTTGCTGTGGAGTACTTAACTAGATGGGTTGAAATAGAACCAATGACAACCTTCTCATCACCAAAAGTGCAGTCCTTTGTCTGGAGAAACATTGTGTGCAAGTTCGGATACCCCGAGCTATAATATCAGACAACGGCAGATAGTTCATTGGTGACCCTTTCAAACGTTCTGTGAAAATCTGAACAGTGAGCAGAGGTTGTCCTCTGTAGCTCATCCCTGGGCTAACGGGCTAGCTGAGGTCACAAACTGAACTATCTTGGAAGGACTCAAGAAGAGTAGACCTCGACCTCCTTGAAGAGGTCAGAAACAAAGCAATGGAAGCAGACAGAACTTACAAAAGGCAGGTGACAAATATTTTCAACAAAAGAGTGAAAACAAGACATTTCACAATTGGAGAAATGGTCCTCAAAAGGTCAGACATTGGCAAACAAGGTCAACTGACTAAGCCGCAAGAAATCTGGGAAGGACCTTACATAGTCCAAGAAGTCCATAAAGGAGGGAGCTATAAGCTTGCTGATCTTGATAGAAGACAACTCTTGAAACCTTGGAACATCTGCCATCTAAAGAAGTTCTATGCCTGAAGCTGATTAAAACATTGCAGACTCCAAGAAGGTGATTAAAAAGACCTCGTCGAGCATCATGGCTAGCTTAACGACCTTACCAGTTTTTAGTTTGAGCAAAGCATGAATAAAAGATAAGTTATTACCCTTTTTAAAGCTTATCAAGTCCTCGTTCTACAGTATATTGCCTTAAATTCAATTTGCCTCAGGATTCAAAGTGCAAAAAAATAACGCAGAACATGTAGCAAAGCTACAAATGCAAGGCGTTGACAAAAAATGAAGGCATTGTAGAAGACAGAGGCCACAAATAGAACTCTACGAAAATTCAGAATAGGTAGCAAAAGGTGAAGCTGTCATAAAAAAGCCAGAGGCCACAAAAAGACCTCTATAAACATTCAGTACTTAATAGGAAAAGGATTGAATATTCAAGGCCATACTCTATTACAAAATGGATTCACTGGGGAGAAGGGGAGGAAGAGGAGCTTGAAATCTCTACTAGCAAGCCAGTGAAGGACTTCTAAGCATCTCAGCTCTTCGCTTGGTGGTAGCCCAAGTCCTATGGGCAATAGCCTGTATTCCCCAAGGAATAGGGGGAACAGAAACTTCAATGGCTGGGGTTGGCGCAGATGTAATAGAGGAAGAAGCTTTACTACTGCCCCTGGCTTTTGCTGTGGTGTCTCTGTCGATGGGAAATATGGTAGAACCAGATCGGTAGAGCTAGAGCGCGTCTCTCAACACTACCAAAATAAATGAAAGAAACTGTTAGTACAAAAGTTACAAAAGGAGGTAATCAAAACTAGGGAAGCTACTTACTGGAATTGGTTATAATCAGGCTTGTCCTAACCGAGGGGAGATTGCACAGTACCCCTCTTTCTAAACCAGCAGTGTTGAGGATAGACCTTGGCCAAACCTCTGAGATGCATCCCACCCAGGTCCTACCAGAATAGACCAGTAACATCAGGAAGTCCCTATGCTAAATTGGATCAGAGGTCAGGTGGGGAAGCTCGTTGAAGAAAGTCTAGTACAGATTCTAGCTTGGATACTTCTTCGCCTTATTGTCTGGAAGGCGAGCGAAGAGGAAACGTGATTGGAAGGGACCCACTAATTTGTATCGAGGGACAAACTGGAGGTACCATTTGGAGGAGCTGAAGGGGCTTTTAATTTAAAAAAGCACCTGAAGAGCTCCAAGGAGACAAATACTCAAGATGACAAGTCACTATGAAAACGATTACTATCCGAAGAGAGTTTGGGACGAGCTGGGCTAAGGGCACATCAAAAAAGAAGACAATGTCAAAAAGTAAAGAATGGAGGAAAGGGAAATGAATCCCCCCCTGAGGCTGGAGAGGTAAAGCATTATATACTCAACGTGTGTGCTGTAAGGACATTTGGCCCCAATAGCAGCGGCGATATCGCTAACCTCCAGCTCCAGCTCCAGCTCCATCTCCCTGCGAACCTCTATGATAAAGGCAGGAAGAAGGGAAGAAGACTGTGAACCAGCCCCAATCTTAGATAGATTGTAGGCCGGACTTGGCATAGGATAGGCCTGGGGCAAGAGAGGATGGGAGTGAAAAATCCCATTTTCCATTGAGTCAATGGAAGGAGACTTTGCTTTAGAAACCACAAACATCTCTGACAAAGCTACTTGGACAAAGAATCATAAAGCAAACAGAGGCTAAAAGAAATTGACGCTAGGATGTAGAGAAGTTTGCAGAAAAGTTCGAAACCTCTGAGGAGTTTCTGATTTAAATAAGATAAAGAACCTGTTAACCTACCGAGTAGAAACCAATACGCCTGGAAAAGGTTCATCTCTTCGAGCAGCGCAACCTTCCAGAGTATGAAACTCTTCGGTTCTATCTGAGAATCTGAAACGGTGGAGCTTTCCTGGATTAAGCGTACCAACTTTTCAAAACTAGAAATGCTCTAGTTCTCTCCAAAGCTGAAGCAATACGATCTTCCACATCATTACTAAGCGATTCAGCTCTCCAGGAAGCCAAAAGGACATGTGTCCTTCTAGAAATAGCCATTACAGAATGAAGTGGCCCGACCTCGCAAGGGTTACGACCTAAAGGTAGTAATCCTTAAGACCTGATGGTTAAGCTCGCGAGCAGCTACAAGAAATAGCTCGACCTTTCAAGGGTCACTACCTACAAATGGAAATTCAGCCCTATGACTTAGAGATGGTAGTTTTTAATATCTAAAAGTTAGGCCCACGACCTAGAGATGGCAATTAATAATGCCTGAGGGTAAGGCCCCCGACCAAAAGATGGTGACTCCTAACTGCTGAAGGAGAGACTCGCAACTTGAAGATAGTAATTTTTAATACCTTTAAGTTAGAATAGTGAGTCCCGAGGTACGAGTGGGCAATGATCACCTACCATCGTCCTCCTAGGTCACGGACCTAGAGGCCACCGACCTCCAAATGAGTACAAGAGAGGCCTCACTAGACCACAATCTATGACCTGGTGAGTCCTAATCTTGCTCATGTACTGATGCAGAGTTGGTTGCGGATCAAGGTGATTCAGATGCGAGGCAAGTTTCGGTTCCACAATCAGTTCCATGGCATTCAGAACATTTGAAGAAGAGGACGGGAGCTGTTTGAAACACCAAATTTGTGCCGGGCATGATTCCCGAGGCGAATGAAACGAGCTCGGATTGGGCTCAAATTTGACTGGGTGACCCGGAACAGCCCAACAAACCAAAGTCACCATTTTGTTGTGATGCAAGGCATTTTTCGGCCATTCGGAGTCGTTTCGATGGTGTTTTTTTGCAATTTTCTGTTTTCAGTGGCATTGTCATAATTTTATAGTTTTTAGTGACGGTTTCGTAATTTACTGTTTTTCTAGGGGTTTTTTTTTTCAATTTCTTTACTTTTCCTTTCCGATTAGGGTTTGGATTTCCGATTAGTGTTAGGATTTGTTTTGCATTTAAATTTCGCTTTTCGGCTGATTGTTTTTCAGACAGTTTTGATGAATTAAAGTTGCCTCTTTTCGGCTCTTGTGATTTTCGACTACTTCAAAAATTCTTTTTCGCTTGATTTTAATTTTTGTGTTCTAACTACTTGCGTTGAAGTTTGATTATAAGGAAAATTGGGTCAGGTTTTTTTTCGTTTCTTGTTTTGCAAGTTTCTGAGCAAAAGAACGAATATTCAGATTCTGTTTCCAACTGCGTCAGTTGGTATCAGAGACCAGTTCCGACTCCGTCCAGATTAGTTAGTTCCGAATCCGTCTAGATCAGTTAATTCAACTCCATGGTAGGAGGTAATCTTGAACAGAATATTGCTGCGTTAATTGAAGCAATGCAACAGGATCGGGAAGAGTCTAGGGGCGACAGGGAAGAGTTGCGAAGGGAGATGCGGCTAGAGAGAGAGCCGTGAACGCCGGATATGGGATTTGACACAGATGGTGCAGCGGCTGGCGCCAGGCTGACAACCAGAACAAGCCGAAGTTGATGGATTTCGTCAAGAGGTGGACGAAGATGTTGAAGATGAACCCCAGCCGCCTTCGCGTGAACAGCCTAGGGTTCGCCCGAGGGGAATGAGGGGCGGCTACCAACCGCCAACAGACAATGAACGAGAACCATTCGTTCCTCGTTGGGATCTAGGGTTTAAGATGGAGGTTCCGAAATTTTCCGGAGGGTTGTCGCATGAAGAATTCTTAGATTGGATCAGCTCCGTGGATGAATTTTTTTCGTTGAAGGAGGTTCCGGCAGAAAAGAAAGTATCTTTGGTGGCGATGAGGTTCAAGTACAGGGCTGCCGCATGGTGGCAATCTTTCCGATATCAGAGATACCTAGATGGAATTTCCAGTTTTGGACCATTGGGGGGAATTCAAGAGAGAGATGCGCAAGGAGTTTTTGGCCTTCAATTACTGGCAGACTACGTTCCAGAATCTTCAGAGTTTGACTCAGGGTTCTCGGAGCATCGAAGAATACATGCTTGATTTTTATCGGATGGTGGCAAGGAACCAATTGTGCAAAACTCAGGAACAGCTCGTGGCACGATATCTCCATGGGCTACGACCTGCTATTCAGGATGCTTTACAGGTTCATACCTTTAACACTATCACGGAAGCGCAGACAAAGGCACAAGTTGTGGAGAAAAGTCTAGCGAGGGCTAGCGGCAGAAGTATTGGATTTGGAAGAGGCTTTCCTGCTCCCTGTGTTTCTCCGGCAGGTAGCTCTTCGACGACACGAGTGGGTAGCTCTTCAACCCAAAACCAGTTCGGAAGAGGTAGCGTACAACTCGACCAAGGGTCAGGTAATGCTCCGAATAAGTTTTCCACCAATAATAAAGCTAATGTGAGTGCCACAGATGTCAGTAGCTAGGGCACTATGCGAATGAGTGTCCGAGGATAAGGTCGCAGTTACTGATTCAGGAGGGCACTGAAGAAGAGTCTGAAGAGTATGTTGGTGATGATGTGTTTGAAGAGGAGGATACGTGGTATGTCGCACCTGAGGATATCCGGGGAGATAGTTTGGTTTTGAGGAGGATTTTTTTTGCCCCCAAAGCCGATGAAGATTGGAAACGGAGAAGCATATTCACAACCCGGTGCACAATTAAAGCGAAGGTTTGCCATGTGATTATGTAATCTCACAAACGGTAGTGCAGAAGCTTCAGTTGAAGACAGAACCTCATCCAATGCCTTACCGGTTAGGGTGGTTAAATAATGATACCGAGGTTAGGGTTTCAGAGCAGTGCCGAGTGGAATTCTCGTTTGGACCTTAGTATTCTAGTGCTATCTTCATTGCTTGCAAGAATTCCATGGATGCGAGCAAAATTGCCGACTTGTACTTTGGAGACGTGATGCGGAGATTCGGACTGCCGCGGAGTGTCCTATTTGATCGAGATACGAAGTTCATGAGTCATTTCTGGCGGGAGCTTTGGAAGCGCATGGGGACTACTCTGAAGTTTAGCAGTCCATACCATCCATAGATAGATGGCCAACCGGAAGTTGTGAATCGCACCCTGGGAAACATGTTGAGGGCGCAGGTTAAATCTTTTAGGACTTGGGATTCTGTACTTGCGAAGATTGAGTTTGAATTCAACTGCTCTGTGAACAGGTCCACCAAGTTTTCCCCTTTTTAGATTGTTTTGGGGAGGAATCCGAGGGGTCCCCTTGACCTCGCTATTCCTGATCATGGTTCGGCTCCAAGGAGGGTGGAGGATAGTCTGGTTGATCTACAGTCCATTCATGCAACTGTCAGCGCAAACTTGGAGGAAGCTTATGCTCAGTACAAGTTGCACGCGGATCAGACTAGGCGAGATGTCCAGTTTGAGGTAATTGATTTGGTTTGGGTCTTTCTGTCCAGAGAACGATATCTTGCTGGCGAATACCACAAGCTCAAGGACCGGAAGATTGGACCATGCAAAATCTTGGAGAAACTTGGCGTCAATGCTTACCGAGTCGAGTTACGGGACGAGTTCAGCATCTCCAATGTTTTTAATGTGCAGCATCTCATGGCTTTCCATGGAGATAATCCGAGCTTGAGTACAAGCTCCTTTCAGGAGGGAGAGCCTGATTGATGCCGGGCAAGATTTCCGAGGCGAATGAAACGAGCTCGGATTGGGCTCAAATCTAACTGGGTGACCCGAAACGGCCCAACGAACCAAAGTCACTACTTTGCCATGAAGCAAGGCGTTTTTCGGCCATCCGGAGTCGTTTCGATGGTGTTTTGGGCAATTTTCTGTTTTCAGTGGCATTGTCATAATTTTATAGTTTTTAGTGACAGTTTCGTAATTTACTGTTTTTCTAGGGGTTTTTTTTGCAATTTCTTTACTTTTCATTTCCGATTAGTGTCAGGATTTGTTTTGCCTTTAAATTTTATTTTTCGGCTTATTGTTTTTCAAACAGTTTTGATGAATTAAAGTTGCCTCTTTTCGACTCTTGTGATTTTCGACTACTTCAAAAATTCTTTTTCGCTTGACTTTAATTTTCGTCTTCTAACTAGTTGCATTGAAGTTTGATTAGAAGGAAAATTGGGTCAGGTTTTTTTTTCGTTTCTTGTTTTGCAAGTTTCTGAGCAAAACCGAATCTTCAGATTCTGTTTGATTAGAAGGAAAATTGGGTCAGGATTTTTTTTTCATTTCTTGTTTTGCAAGTTTCTGAGCAAGAACGAATCTTCAGATTCTGTTTCCGATTGCGTCATGTACCTTCCATGCCACGACCGAGTGTGCACAACTCTGCTTGAGGCTGAAAAATTAAAAGCCAGCTTGTAACTCTCTATTAGAGACATGAATGGAAAGGTACCCTAAAGTTAGTCGTTACAAGGAATCGGCGAACCCCGTTAGCAGCTAAGACTTGAAGATGGTAATTTAGCCACCACGACCTTTGAGCTCACTGGGCCTAGAGGGGGGTAATGATGGGAGAAACGGGTATGACCAGGACTACTCAACATAAATGGGCAAGACCTGGACAGAAGTTAACCTAAATAGGCCCAAGATCCCAACCTTTAATACTTGAAAGTCAAACTTAAGAAGTCAACACGGATAGGTGGGCAGCAACCTGCTACCACCGACCTCCAAGGTCACGAACTTCCTAAATGAACTTGAAAGAGGCACCACCAGACCTCGGCCCATGACCTGGTAACTCCCAACTAGTCTCATACATCTTCCATGCCACGACTAGACGTGCGCGACTCCTAACAATTCCCATGAGCCTACTACCACTTGGTGCGACCTCCCATGAGCCGAGACCCTTGATGTCCATGGATAGATCACACAGTTGGTCCAAAGGTCGGTTAGCGAGCTCGTAGCTTTTGATAGAGACATGAATGGTAAGATATCTCAACCCAATGAAACTCCACAATTCCAGGAGTAGTTGGCGGGATTCCACGATCCCACATCTATCCTAATTGCCTAGTGTCACGTAGTAGCAGAGCCCAAATCGGGAAGGTAATGAATCTCTCTTTTAAATAATCAACCCCGACACAGTCTACGGATAGGCCTCACAAGGTTGAAAACACAATACATAAGAGACAGCTTCTCTGAAAACTAATTACTCCCGATTACTCTCGGAATACTGTCTTTGGACCTCTTCCCCGGGCACTGCTCACCTCCGGTGACTAATCTCTTCTTTCTTCTCAAGTTGCAGTCAATTGATGTCATCACGGTTTCTGGGTGACCTGATTTTCACTTTGGACCCATCAACAATAATTATTAATGTTTTTTCTAAATGAAAGTTCGAGAATGGCCTCTACCCATCTTCCTTGAGTCTTGATTGTGACTCCGTCACTGCGATGGACTTTTTCTCGGATTAGTACTGCGCCTACTCCATGCAGAAAATTCTACCAGTAACCAAAAGTATACCATAGCTTGATCAAGTCTTCCGGACATATTGATTGCAGAGTTGTTATATATGATTAGGAAAAGCGTGCCTTCAATCCTCGTGGAAGAGGAACAACAAAAATAAGTTAATCAAAATATTTTTAAAAAATAAAATGAAAGGTTTTTTTTGCTTTCTTGAATTCAATTATTTTGTTGGGAGAGTCATCAATTTGATACCTAATTAAACTTATGCCTAAAATTGATATTGGTAGGTCAACTTAGGAATCCAACAACTTACGAGCCTCCAAGTTAATATTTCTGAGTATATTCCGACATATTTTTGACCGGCATATATAGCATGTGCTGTTCAAGTAAGTATTGATTTTTGGTAGCCTATAATTAAGTTGTTTGGATATCTAATTGGCAGATACAAAATGCAATGAATACCAATTATAATTTTGGGCGTAACCTTAAGTACCAATTTGACGATTCTTCACAAGAAAAAACAATACAAGTGACTGGCTCATACTATTTCGACCGAAAATATGTCAGAATGTAGTTAAAAGTATTAATTCAGAGGTCAATAAAATTTTTAGGCATTTAATTGATAGAAAAATAACAAAGCACGTGCTAAATTTGGCTTGATAAATAAGTGGCGCTAATTTCTTATTCATAAATATAAACTATTCTTTTAATATTAAAAGCCCAAACCTTAAGAATAAATAAGTAAACAGAACTTTTCACTTGATAAAAAAAAAAAAACATTTATATTCTCTATACTTACCTGTTAGATTGGACTACTTCATTAAATCAAACCAATTGGAAGCAGAGAGTTCATATTTTGCATGATTATTGGCAACGCTGCATGTGTACGGAAATGATTTTGCAATAGGTTGACCTAGAAAATTCCACTACGTAATATGAAGATTGTGCAAGTCTTTGGTGGGCTGCGCTTTCTATTTGCCAGTACATGCATTGCTTATATGACTTACACAACAAGTCTGCTCCAATTTGACATATCCTTCTATAAATTGGCAATGGATCTCAGCCTTCAAATTCATCTTCTTTTCTCTTCAACGCTTCCATTTGTCTTAAAAATTCATTTGTTTTAAAGAAAAGTAGTTAAAGTTATGGATTCCGTTACAAGGAAAATAGTTTTTATTTCAATGGTTTTCTTTGTAGCCATCATCAATATGCAGTGCCTAGCACAACTCTCCCCATCATTTTATGACAGTACCTGTCCTAATGCACTAAGTACAATTCGTACCTCAATCCGTCAAGCGGTTTCAAGGGAGCGTCGTATGGCGGGATCTCTCATTCGGCTTCATTTTCATGACTGTTTTGTTCAGGGTTGCGATGCCTCAATCTTGCTCGAACAGAGTTCTACCATTGACAGTGAGCAGTCTGCTCGTGCAAATCAAAATTCTGCCAGAGGATATAATGTAATAGAGGCTGCAAAGCAAGCCGTCGAAAACATCTGTCCCGGAGTTGTTTCGTGTGCCGATATTCTTGCAGTTGCAGCCAGGGATGCCTCAGTTGCGGTGAGTATATACTCCATCCATCCCTAATCATAAGTCTTTAATGAATCATAATATTGTAATCTCTAATTCATGTTGTAATATATGTGATTAATTATCATAGGTCGGTGGTCCATCATGGCAAGTGAAGCTTGGAAGGAGGGATTCTACCACTGCTAATCGTGCCCAAGCAGATAGTGATCTTCCCGGTTTCTTTGAGGATCTTGGTCCTCTTCTTCAAAAATTTTCAAGAAAGGATCTTAACGCGAGGGACATGGTTGCACTTTCGGGTAATTAATGATTCATTCATTGGCAATAAATAATCATCAAAGGCTGCTTGATATTTATATAAATATATTAAAATATATATATATATATATATTTATATATTCATTCTAATTGTCTCATCATATATATTGAAAAACTAAATATATCTGAGAAACAATATTGCAGGAGCTCACACCATAGGACAGGCACAATGTCTTACCTTTCGTGACAGAATATATAGCAACGGAACAGACATTGATGCCGGCTTTGCAAGTACCAAGAGGCGTCGTTGCCCTAGAAATGATGGCGATGGAAATTTGGCAGCACTTGATTTGGTCACACCAAATTCCTTTGACAATAATTACTTCAGGAATCTGATGCAAAGGAAGGGCCTTCTTCACTCTGATCAAGTCCTCTTTAGTGGAGGGTCAACGGACAGCATTGTCGCCGAATATAGCAATGGTAGCACTGGCAACAGACTCTTTTTATCAGATTTTGCTGCTTCCATGATCAAGATGGGAGATATTGAACCCCTCACAGGTCAAAATGGAATCATAAGAAGGGTTTGCAGTGCCGTAAACTAGGAATTTTAATCTAATATCCCTTCATTTATTTTTTCGTGCATATTGTATGAATATCTAAGTGTGCAAAATTGTTTTTTGTATTTTCTTTTCTGATATTTTTTTTTCAAATGTTGCTTTTTCTATTCTCTACATTCTTTGAAAAATGAAATATATTATTCAATTTTATGTTGAAGCAAACATTCGTTTATGTTATCATGGTTATGTGGCCAAAAGTGGTTTTTCCCATTTAAGAGTTTTCCATATAAAAGATCTCCGTGATTGATCATATCATTATGTTGGGATTAAAAGGATTGCAAACCAAGCGGAACACACAAACAATCCCACACTTCATCAAACACTAATATGAGAATAAAGGTAATTGATAAAAGTAAAGAACATGAATGAAATAATTTATATGGAAAACCTCTTCGATATGAAGAGTAAAAACAATAGAGAGTATTCAAGACTCACAAATCTACTAAAAGCAAGAGGAGAGTTTACAAGGATACATCTACCACAAAACACAAACAAATAATGCACAGCCACACGCTCATATAAACAGAGCCAACAAGTTGCAACAAATAAAGCTAGTGCAAAAAAGAATAAAGATCACCCAAATTCAAAAACAAACACCTCCCAATTTAGCCATCAAAATGACAATCCACTGTCCTTATTGAACCCCAAGATATCTTCAAAGTACTGTCAAAATTTGAAATCGATCGAAGGAGTCTGTTTCACCACCCAAATGCAGACTTAATTGTAGCGGCTAGAATCTCTGCAAACCCCCTGTTAGAAATCGCACAGCGGAAACAAAAATTACTTTTCTGAAAAACGATCGTATCAGACTCATCATATTTGTAACTGTTTTCTATGTCTAT
>JAOXNR010026353.1:0-16550 GCA_028571225.1 Parsonsia alboflavescens | reverse complement strand
TGTACCTTTCCATTTACCCCTCTCCCCCTTTTTAAACCGTATTCGAATTAATTTGTATACACCTCAACATTTTATTTATTTAAGAGTATGTTGATAAGATTCGAACTTTAAGATCTATGATCTGTTTGCTCACCACTCCATCCATTGAGATGTTTCGAAAAAGACCATTTACCTTACAACTTATACAATAACAGCTCATAACTATTTTTTCATATATATATATATATATATCAAAACCAAAATCTTTATAAAATTTTTAAATGTGCTTTTTTAATGCAAAACAACCTTTATATATCACCATATCAGCTTAAAAGTGTAAACCTTTTTTTAAAAAAAAATATTTGTTTCATAAAGTAAGAGCCTCTCAATCTATTATATAGAATAGCTATTGTGCTGTGTGCCATGGGAGTTTTGGATTGGGCTTTCGCGTTGAAATATTCCTCCAAAGTTTAAGTTAAAATAAGGGTAAAATAGAAAATTCTTGAGGAAAGCAAAAATAGCATGTATCATTAATAGTTGATATCTGTTCTATATATTCCAATAATATATAGAATGGGATGAGTAATTAATAGTGATATTCGAATGAACAATAATAGTGTGTGATGTTCAATCAAATTACTTTTGAATTTGAATTTCTCTCTTATTAATATACGTCTATGGTCGTATAATATATCAAATCAAAGCTCTCATTTAGTAAGATAACATTAACAATTAATTTATCATTAATCTTTAAATTATTATAGTAGAAAATATAGTCAAAGTTACCGTGTAAGATGTATTCTATACAGCAACAACCAAGAAATGATTTCCTTGAACAGATCGAGTTGAAACTATTTAGCCTTGCCACAATATACTCCCTCCATTTAAAATAAAATATTCATTTTGACTTTGCAAGAATTTTTTAAAAATTTGTTGATTTATTTTATTTTTAAGAGTAACCATATGTCAATTTCTAAACATGATTTTTGACGAATTAAAAAAGAAGATATTTATTTTTGAACACATCAAAATAAAAACAAAAACAAAAACATTCAATTGTTGAGGTAGGGAATTCTATGTTAAGTTTATTCATCAAAGGATTAAACTGGACTGCGCATTTATTATTGCAACAGGTTGGAAGGTCCTGATAGATAAAGACTGCACAATATTAGTGAAGGAAGGAAGAGATGCTGAAATGATGAAAGCAACTGAGTTTCTGTTTTTGTGAAGATGGCCACATTTCAATATTCAATTCATTCTATTTCTCTGTTAATCAATTTCTGCCCATAAAGAGACAATGGATATGAAAATCAAAAGGGCTTTAACACCTTTTCCTTGTGGGGCATCAAAAGCACTAAAAATAAAACTCGGGCCCTTTAATTGTGTACTGTGGTTCACAATTTTTCCCTATTCGAAGCAGCGATCAATGTCATGATTGGCTGAAGCCTGTAATTGGAAATGCATGCTCCATATTTACCTTCCACTTCGACACAATATCAATATCAACTTTTTTAAATTTTCCTCATTTTCTTAATTTAAAAAAAAAAAAAAACAAAAAATTTCCAACTTGAACTGAAACCATAAGATCGATCAATCAATCCCTAGAAGCTTCTGTTCCAAATGCAATGGTCCTAATCCCTACCAAGCAGTGTTCTGGCCTCAACAGGTATTGGAGGGTCAGGTTTTAAAATCCCATCATGCTTCTTCCTTTTTGCCTATAAAAGGACTGCTTCTAACACATCCAACAAGTGTAGTTGCAAAAACTAGAAATTAAAAAGATTCAAAAGTACTTCCCCTGCTCCTTCTTTTCAAGCATACTCTCTCTTTTATTGAGACTAGACCAGGAATAATAATGGTCAGTATATATATTATATATATATGAGATGTGTACATCATGCATGTATCTCTTTGACTACATATTTTTCTTCATATTAATTATCAATTATTATACCTTTGCAAATATTCTTTCCAATCTCGCAGGAAGAAAAGATGTGTTGGACCATTGCAGATGCTGTTGACTACAAAGGCTTCCCTGCTGACAAATCTAAAACTGGAGGCTGGGTTTCTGCTGCCATGATTCTAGGTGGAGCTCTTTTATTCCAAATCCCTGCATGCATTGCATGTTCCTTAGGACCCCCTTCTTTTTCTTTCTATTCATTAATTGGATAGTTATTAATTTAATTAATCCTTTTCTTTAATTTCTTTTGGAAATTAAAATGAAAGGGATTGAAATCTGCGAGAGGCTATCAACAATGGGAATAGCAGTCAACCTAGTTACATACTTAGGCCCAACAATGCATCTCTCCAGTGCAATTTCAGCCAACATCGTCACGGATTTTATGGGAACCTCTTTCCTTCTCTGTTTGCTTGGAGGATTTCTTGCTGATTCTTTCTTGGGAAGATACAAGACTATCGCAGTTTTTACAACCATACAGATACTGGTAAGACTTAGATTTTTTTTAAAAAATAATCTAATTTAAGAAATACCACATTGAATTCCAGTTGAACGAAATTATTGATATAAAACAATTAACTGATCCTGCATTCACGTTCTAGGGGCCTTCTTTTTTTTTGGGCTCATTCCTTACAAAAGAATGTGAATTTGGTTCAGGGAACTGGGATGTTAGCATTAGCTACCAAACTGCCCCAACTGCGACCTCCTCCATGTAATCCTCATGCCCATAACTGCAAACAAGCCAACGGATTCCAGATGGGAATTTTGTATCTTGCCTTATATCTGATAGCATTAGGCACCGGTGGTCTTAAATCGAGTGTTTCTGGATTCGGGAGCGATCAGTTCGATGAGAAAGACGAAAAGGAGAAGGCACAGATGGCCTATTTCTTCAACAGGTTCTTTTTCTTCATCAGCATTGGAACACTGACGGCAGTAACTGTGCTCGTCTACATACAAGACGAAGTGGGTCGAAGCTGGGCTTACGGAATCTGTTCCGTTGCGATGCTCATAGCCATCTTGATCTTCTTGTCTGGAACTAAAAAATATAGGTACAAGAAAAGCCAGGGGAGCCCTGTAGTCCAGATTTTTCAGGTGATTGTGGCTGCAATTAAGAAGAGAAACATGGATCTTCCTTATGACATCACTCTGCTCTACGAAACTACTCCAGAAGCTTCCAGAATTCAACACACTGAACAATTTAGGTGAGTATATAAATTACTATTTATATTCCAAGCCTGAATTATTAAATTATTAAAAGGATTACTATTTATATTCCAAGCCTAAATTATTAAATTATTAAAAGGATCTTATTGGGCATTGTTAATTATTTTTGTTTTGATTTTTTTTTTTTGGTCAGATTACTGGACAAGGCTGCTATTGTTGCAGAAGGAGATTTTGATAACAGTACAAGAGGTGGTTCGGCAGATCCTAATCCATGGAAACTCTGCACATTGACGAGGGTGGAGGAAGTAAAAATGATGGCGAGACTGATACCGATTTGGGCCACCACAATTATTTTCTGGACCACTTACGCACAAATGATTACCTTTTCAGTTCAACAAGCAAGCACCATGAATAGATCCATTGGCAGCTTCAAAATTCCAGCAGGATCACTCACTGTCTTTTTTGTGGCAGCTATTTTGATTACCTTGGCCGTTTATGACCGCCTCATCATGCCACTATGGAAGAAATGGAAAGGAAAACCAGGTACCTCAAAAAAATAAAATAAAATAGTTAGCAACATCTAGATTCCTTATTTTTATTAAGACTGTCAATATTGACTTACAGTTGACTTGATTGAATATGAGCACGTAATCTAAACCTGATCATATGGGTCCATGGGACATGATCTCTATCAAATTTCGGAATTCAAATGAGATAGTGATGGAGGCAAGTTGCTTATACTTTCTCTCCATGTTTGACTTTTCAATGCAGGTTTCTCAAACCTCCAAAGAATCGCCATAGGTCTGCTGCTGTCAACTGTAGGAATGGTTGCAGCGGCACTAATCGAAGTAAAGAGACTATCCGTTGCAAAAGCAGAGGGTCGGAACAGTTCAACGCTGCCCATAAGCGTGTTTTTTCTGATCCCACAATTCTTTCTGGTTGGCTCCGGAGAAGCCTTCATATACACTGGCCAGCTTGATTTTTTCATAACCCAATCACCCAAAGGAATGAAAACAATGAGCACTGGGTTATTCTTGACAACTCTATCCCTGGGTTTCTTCGTCAGTAGCTTCCTTGTGGTGGTGGTGAAGAAGGTGACGGCCGGAAGCAGTGGAGGCCAAGGATGGCTTGCGGACAATATAAACTATGGAAGAATGGATTGTTTCTATGGACTTTTAGCTGGTCTGGGAGTCATAAATTTCGTCATATATCTCATCTGTGCTGTTTGGTACCAGCCTAAAAACCCAAAATCTTCAGTGGAAATGGATACTAATTATAATGGGAATGCAGGTCGTGCTGAGGAGAAGTGCTAGACTGGGGTGGCTGGCTGGTGATCATCTTGGGAATAATATTCTTGTACGCGAAATGAATTGGCATTGTATTACAAAGAATTTAAATGTCTGAGTGTGATTGCTTGTTTTTGTTCTAATTCATGTCAAGAATGGGTGCTTGCTAGAGTTTATATTCCTCTTATAAATTTCAATTCCTTCCCTTTGTAGAATATGTACTGCAAGTAATCGGAATGTCTCTTTGTCAAACATATATTCGACTTTCAGTTTCTGCTATGTATATGCTTTAAAATTTAAATTCAGAAGTTAATTAGTTTTCCAGTAAAATGGGCACTTCCTATGTTACAGGTGTTTTCTTGTTCTTTTATTATGCATCAATGTCCTTATACTAATTTATACTTTTAAATGAAACCAAAAAAAAATCATATTTAGGGTTTCGCAGCATGCATTTTATCCGATAATTCATATAAAAATGCAGAAAGTCAATGGTTGACCAAATTAGCCGATGCTTGGCCAAATTAGTCAGTTGGGTTTCATATAAACATTCAGTGGCCATAAACATTCAGTGGCCATCACTGTGGTAGAGGGTCCTCCTGTGGGCTAAAAAGATACGGCAACTTTTGATATAGAGGTTTTCCCATGTAGAAGCTGCAGGCTTTGGGCTCTTCATGATTTCATCCATATCTTCATATTTCTCTGGAATAGAGTTTTCTGGCGGAATTTATAATTTCGTAAGCACCTCAAATTTTTCATACTTTTTATATTTTCTTTGTTAAAAATTGTAAATATAAAAAATATAATATTTACATTAATAATTAAATTAATTAAAGATAAAGTCAAATTAATAATTATTAATTCTTATCATGGACTTATATAGAAAATAAATTTACTTACAGAAATTTTATGAAGCAATGTGGGATTGTAATCTATTTTGTATTTTCAACCATCGGGAAAAAGAGATTACTAACGATCGCTTCTGAATTGCCGAAAAAGATCGACGGAAAATCAAGAATTCAAGACAAACTTTAAGAACTATAGAAAAACTTAAAAAACCGCAAGAAAAGGGATCATTTTTTGGAGGATGAAATAATATCTATCAAAAAATCTCTCATTTTTCTAGCACAAATTCTGACTATCAGAAAAAGCAATTAAAACTATCAAAAAATACTATTTACTGACGGTTTCCTTTAACCGTCAGAAAATATTTGTCAAAAATTTACCCCCTTTTTGTAGTGTTCTTTAATAATAGTGAAAACTTAAAGATTTTATCAACTAAATTGTCATTTGTTGTAATATAAATTTTTATCTCATTTGGTATAATATTTCTACGTTTACAATAAAATTTGGTTTTTTGTTTAAACGGTTGAATATCATTTTGGAGAAGTACTATAAACAATCTGGCGGTGTCAAAAGCTATTCGCTCTTTCAATATATATATATATATAGAGGGTTTGTTTTGACTTATAAAAAATTTTTTTTTTTTTTATGAAAGGACTTTTTTATTTTGTGTTTGGATGCAATAACTTATAAGTGCTTTTTCAAACTTAAAACTTCTTTAGATTAAAATGTACTTTTATTTCAATTTTTTAAAAAATTTTTCTTTTATTATAATGTTTAGGTTTGAAATATTGATCTTTTTATAAAATATCATGAATTCGATATGGATCAATAATAATACTAATAATAATAGTGTTCTATTTAATCTTGAAAGATTTTTAAAAATTAATAAATCTGTTCCTATTTTTTTAATTCTATAAAGATATATACAAATTAAATAACATGAATTTTCAAAAATGGAAAAAAATTTAAAGGAAAAAAAAAATAGTAGAAAACACTAGAAGACGGCTGGGTGGGGATAGCAGGATGGTGGGTACCCGGTAGGAAAATTAAAACAAAAAGGGGAAAAAATGAAAAGAAATGACGAAATGAGTGGGAAGAAAGTGAGGAAGAATAAAATTGTAGAACAAAAAAAGAAAGAAATAAAAAGGGGGGGGGGGGGAAGAAAGAACTAATAAAAAAATGTAAAAAGGAAAAAGAAAATAAGTGTAGAAAAAATTTAAAAAGAAAAAAATAGAAGTGCAGAAAAGGTAGCAAAAAAAAAAAAAATGAGAGACACAAATGTGCTTTGAAAAAAAAGTCAGTTTTTTTAACTTAAAATATAAACACTTTTTATTTTTTTTATATATATGTTTTTTTTTAAAAGCCCAAACAAACAAGTTTAAATTTGCTATAAGTTTTTTTATTTTCTTTTTAAGAAAATCTAAAAAAATTAGGGCCTAAATAAATATATTTATATCACCTTAAAGGAAAACTTCATAATGTATAATTTTAATGGTTCACATGCACCTCAACTATTTCGTTAGGAGACGCAACTTATTAAAGTTAGAATATATAGTAAAATTGAGTTGAACTCTGATCGACCTTATATATCTTACTTTCAAATCACTTGATCACATCCTTGAACGCGATTAACATGATATGATGATGATGATATAGACAATTTGTTTGTTCTTTCAATTATATCTACATCTACAGACTATTTAAGGAAAACTTTACCATGTATAATGTTGACGCACTGCCTTGCTGGGCACAATATTGGCAGTGCGGACCTTATAACCATGAGAATTATTATATAGAATATTTGTAATAAGTCTAACTTAACGAATATTGTAGGGTAGCTGAGGATTGGGTCTTGGTCTTATCCCAGTCCTTCTGACCCTCGTCATGTCCCATTATATGTGGACAAGAACCTGAGGAATGAAGTAGTTTTTATCTTTTTAGAGTGGCAATGCCACGTTTCTTGCATCGGAGATGCAAATCTTTTCGACAATAAAGTTTGTATTGCTCCTTTGAGTGTAAGCAAGATTAAAACATGCTACTGTATACATATATCTTTGTTTCAATTGGGGCAAGAGTTGAAAAATGTTGTACATATGTTTTAATGTTCTTGGAGACAATTCGGGATCTTGACATACTAATAGAAAATTTATGTATTTTTTAAAATATCAAATAGTATCTTTAGAATTTAAGAAATATATATCTTTTTTAAATGTCCTATCAATGGTATTATTGACGTAAGCATTGAAAAGTCTAATCCAATCAAATATCAAATCCTCAAAGAATATTCTTCCTTCGCAATCAATGGAGGTCGTAATTAGGATAAATTTAAGCATTTGAAATAGTAATAATAATAGCATCTTGAGGCCAAATTTTTCAAGAATGTCCACCAATGATTCAGAATCTTTTTTTTTTTCTTTTTTTTTTTTTTGGGGTTCTAGAAAGGAAGAAGACTTTGGATCCATCCACCGCCCAGAGAGCACAGATCTCCCTAGGTGTCTGTGAAACAATGATTTGGGACGAAGTCGTCTTAATAAGATAAATGGTCTATACTCTAAATGATGATAAAATCACCGTCACCTTTCGATTCCATGGCTACCATTTTGTAACATGACAGCCTTACGTATGAATTATATAAAAAAAAATAAAAAATTGATGGAGGAAAAAAATCATACTTATTTCCATTTTTTTGGAAATTTTCAAATATATTCAAATGGATTGATCTAATTTCAATTTTACTCAAATTCTGAAAACATTTCAATTACATCCAATTGGGTTGTCCCAATTTCAACCTATATCCAAAATTCAATTATAACATTTTTGGATAATAAAAATTATAACAAAAATAGAAAATTACTTCCTTACCCTTATACTCAAATCGAGATAAGGGCACCAACGGTTCCTTTTCTTCCCATTTCGAGATCAACTCCCTACTTTCTTCACCGCCAACAACCGAAACTCTCCATCTTCTCCACTCTTCATATTTCTTTTACTCTCACCCATTTTCTTTCATTTCTTCCTCTTCTTCCATACTCATTTTCTTCACTCCCCACCGAAGCTTCCCCTTATTTCATTTTCGCGACATACTTCGATAGAATCCACACTCCCGCGACGGTGCCATTCTCCAGTAGATCACTTCGTCGCCGTTGCCATTACTGGTAGGTTTTCTTCAAACTTAAACCTTGATTTTGTGTTGAATATGCTAAAGGTTGTTTACTTCCATTTTATATTTTGTTGAAACTGTCTTGGACGATCGTGCATGAATTTGAATTTGTATCTCAAAATTGTTTGTTGTATCTTGAAATTGTTTGGTTGTGCCTCGAAATTGTTTGATTCTGTATCGAATTGTTTGTCGTGTTTGGAAATTGTTTGTTGTTTCTGGAAATTGTTTGATTCAGTCTCTAAAAGGTTTGATTCTGTGTCTCGAAAGGGTTTGATGTATCTCGAAATGTTTATATTATGTCTCGAAAGGGTTTGATTGTGTCTCAAGGGTTTGATTTGTCTCAAAATGTTTCTTTGTGTCTCGAAATGGTTTGTTGTGTCTCGAAAGGTTTAGTTTGTGTCTTGAAATGCATAAATTGGGTCTCAAAATAACTTGGTGTCCAGAAATGACTACTGTGTGTTTCGAATTGTTTACTTTGTGTCTTGAAATGTCTACTGTGTGTCTTGAAAGAAATGTAATTGAAAGTTTGGTTAATTTAGAAACCGTATATCGAAATGTGTTGAGTGTGTCTAGAAATTATTTATGTGTGTCTTGAAATATTTGTATCTCGAAATTCTTTATTAACTAATTTAGAAACTAAACTGTGGAGATATGGATCCCTTTCATTACACTTTCAGTTCCGACTTGATCCCACTGTTCCTACTGGGAACACGCTTTGCGCATATGCCAAGTTTTCGATTGTTACACAGACCGTTGGCGACATGGGGCTCTGAAGCGTTTTGAGAATGGGCTTTTTGGATACATGTTTTATCTTCCCGTTGATCGTGGAGGGTACTATTCCAGGGTTGCCCTTATATCCTAAAACGGGAGGTCATTCTGGAAGGTGCCCAGCCCAATAAGATGTAGTTCCTCATTGGAGGCCAGTTACACCGACTAGGCCTCTAGGAATACTCTCTCGTCACCGGTCTACATTATGGGATAGTAGACGGGCATATTATTGAGAGGGGACCGAGTCAGGATGGAGCCATGGCTCGATTAATTGGGGTGAATCCAGTTCCTCCACAAATAATCTTGCAGAGGTGGCAGGCCATGGCTGTGGGACAGCTGTCCGTTGATGATGCCCTCAAATTGGCATACAGTATCATCATAGGTCATTGGATCCTGACCCGAGAGTAGACTGCAGACATTCCATTTTACATATAGAGTCTGTTGGACGAGTTGGAGGGTGTGGAGTCGTTCCCATAGGGAACGATCTGGTGGAGCTACACGATACACTCCTATCGACAGGCCATCAAAGAGGACTCCCCGAAAAGACACTTGTACGCCAACTGTTGGGTGTTGCTGGTAAGTTTTCATATTATTAATTACATTCGTTTATCAATAGTGTTTTTTTAGACTTTCTAAATAATGATTTGAAATTTTTTTATTCTTATCTTTAATTAGTGGTGGGCGTACAATCATTTCTCATCCCTGCGTCCTGAGCTATATGAGGACGCTCAGGCTTAGGCTAGACGTGGTTCCTCCCATGAAGGCCACGACGTCCGAGGTGCCTCTCCCTTCGAAGTCCTCGACTTGGGAGAGGGGAATGGCCCCAGCTACTTGACCAAGTAAATGAATACTTTATCAATGTTCACTTCCATTTATAAATTAGTTATTATCACTAAATCAAATTGTCAATCACAGGCTCGTGCTAGCTTCCGATATATCAAGGCTGATTAGGCGGAGCGACAGCAATCGTATTGGGCAGATTTCGATCGCACCCCATATATTGCAGTAACATGTTGGGGTAATTATCTACCCAACTCATTTCGGGGGACGTGCGGACAGCGATTGCCGGTTCTACCATTCGATCAGGTAAGACTAATCTCAATTCCAAAATTTAAGTTTATTTTGTATAAAGATAAATATGAAGATCGTTAATACTTTACTTTTATTTTATTTTAGACTCCACGTCTTGATCGGGATTCGGCTTAATAGAGGATTGATCAAGATCGATCGATCAGTTCGAGGAGATCCGATAACGAGGTCTCGCGGTCGAGTCCTTCAGCAGAGGACCAAGGGAGGGGATATCCCTCTCCACACAAGAGGAGTCGACGTCAGGTATGTACCTTTTCCTACTTAAATAAACCCCCACCCCCATTCGGAAACGAATACGGATGGATGCTAACTCGATTTTATAATTACAGTCGCCTTCGGTGATCAAGCTACCCATAGTTAGGGTTGAGCTCCTGTTGCCACAGCTTGGAGATCAGTTACTCCAGGGGTTTGCACAAATTGGGATGACATAGACTAGTATCCTAGAGTGACTCACCCATATCGAGGGCAGACTCGATATGCTGGAGAGGCATGATCCCCCTTCGCGGGCTACCCCTCACCCGACATCTCCCATTGTAACTGACGACACCACCCATTGTCCCATCTCCCATCTCCCATTATCTCATTGTCCCTGACGACACCATTGTCCCCCTTTCAGTTACTTTTTTTTATCTAAATTTTAATTTGAAAATGGTTCTTCTATTTTTTACATAATAGGTCGATGCACCTGTCAGTCGGGCAGAGGATCCAAGCCTTCCTCTGGCTCCTCCAGCTCCAGCCTGGACCCCGAACCCTCCAGCTGCAGCTCCGGCCCCGACCCCGAACCCTCCGTCGGCTCCAGCTCTAGCCCCAGCCTCTTCGATTCCGATTGCCACTATCCAAGTAAAATTTGGATCGTTAGATCGTAAATTTTAGTCTCTATTACTCGTTTATTTTATTATTAAGTAATTCTATATGAATTCTCATATTGAGTAATTGATTTTATTAGAAGTTTGGTCGTACACGTCGGGCCAAGATCCCGTCTGCAGGTGTATGGTCACCTTATACCGACTTGACCCATCATATCAAGTCATTGAGGTTAAGGAAGAAGTCGAGGATGAAAACGGAGAGGATGACTCTAGTGGAAGAGGTGCAGAGGGAGATTCTGCCTACCGTGGTGGATCAGTCCACTCCAGATCGGGCACGGTTGGATGACTTTTGCAGCTCCGGAAATTCAGATAAGTAATTCACTTTCTATTGATGATTAATTTGCATCTTTTAACTTTTCCAGTTTATTGTTCTAATCCAAATTTTTGTGATAGGCACACAATCGGGGGGATCCTATCATTTGTCGGGACTGATCTCGCGAGGGTTAGGAATATGACGGAGTACATCGAGGACGACCAGGTGGACGGATTCATGGTTTCACTATGGAGAGTGATAGCGGAGGCCATATCAATTTTACTAGATCCGGTTCCGCTTCGCACTCACCAGGACATACTTATACGTATGTAGTTGAAAAATTATATTGATCTATATTTCATTTACTGTACTTACAACATAGATTTTTAACTAACTCCAATGACAGTGCATTCTCCTAGGTGTATGGGAGGAGACAAAAGAATCTGTAGGGGAACCGGGGTCCTACGTCTTCGAGAACTATGTCATTGCCTGGGTCGGGAGAGATGTTGACACAGGAGAGGAAGCATGGTGGGACACAGTAGAGGTATTTAACTTCATTTTCTACATAACTTTAGGTTTAAATTATGATTTATTCTATACTAATTGATTTAATATTTGTACTGTGTTGTATATAGATATTGATACCCTGTTGCCACCATGACCATTGGGTATTACTCTCGGTCGATCTTCACCAGTCTCGAATTACATTGTATAATCTGAAACCATCGATTGAGGTGAAGGAGTCTCGAATTGACTTGATGGAACCATTCCGCTTGATGTTTCCATGACTACTAAGGTAGGCCGGATTATATGACAGAACAGGTAGCTCCCCAGTCGAAACGTTCATCGCAGTTTTGCTTGATCCACCCGACAAATCGATGCACTCCATCCCTATTCAACCTGACACAATCAGTTGTAGTGCCTATGTGTGCTATTACATATCACAGCTGATGAGAGGGCATCTTAAGAAGATGCCCCAATTGCCTTCTACGAACTGTATGGCGCAGTACATTTGGGATGAGATGACATGACTCATGCTGCAGTTTAGCGGATAAGATACAACTTTGTAAATTTTTTTTTTTAAATTGCAAATAATATAGTAATGCAATATATATATATATTACATCAATGAAAATATATATTTTTTTTCTTCTTCATTTCTTCAATATTAACCCAAAAGTCAATTTTAACATTTTAGGGTAATAAAAATTAGAACTCAAATTAGGAGTCAAACTATATCCTTTTTGCATTTAGGTCCCTAAAGTTTTTTTTTTGCAAAATTAGGAGTCAAGCTATACCCTTTTTGCATTTAGGTCCCTAAAGTTTTTTTATCCAAATTACGACTCAAACTATACCCTTTTTGCATTTAAGTCCCTAAAGTATTTTTTTGACCAAATTATGACTCAAATTATACCCTTTTGCAATTAGGTCCCTAAAGTTTTTTTTTTACCAAATTATGACTCAAACTATACCCTTTTTGCATTTTGGTCCCTAAAGTTTTTTTTTTATCCAAACTAGGAGTCAAACTATACCCTTTTGCATTTAAGTCCTTGAAGTCTTTTTTTTACCAGATTAGGAGTCAAACTATACCCATTTGCATTTAGGTCCCTAAAGTTTTTTTTTTGCCAAATTAGGACTCAAACTATACCCTTTTGCATTTAGGTCCCTAAAGTTTTTTTTGGCCAGATTAGGACTCAAACTATACCTTTTTGCATTTAGTTCCCTAAATTCTTTTTTTTTTTTACCAAAAGGGTATAGTTTGAATCCTAATTTGGCAAAAAAAAAATTTTTTAAAAACTTTAGGGACTTAAATGCAAATGGGTATAGTTTGACTCCTAATTTACGGACCTAAATACAAGTTAGAGACGATCGTGGCATTGATTCAATGACAAAAATCCAATTTAAATTAAACGAAAAATTCACTATTTCTTAAAATAATAACATTTACATGTCATGAACCGTGTCAACATTGATATTGCCGAGATAAAAATCCACACCCTCCACAGGCATATTGATATGAACGTTAACAAAATTTGTCCCGAAAGATTGTTGTATGGAATTCAGATCAAATATGGGCACTTCATGATTTAAATCTATCGTTGTTGGATCATTTTCTTCGGGATGTCGATCATTTTTTTCTATGTTGTGAGCATTTGGACAGGTGACACGATTATGTCCTTTTCTTTTGCATAGGTAGCACATTTTCCTTCGACGGTATTGTTCGTTATGAGAGAGAAAGCGGGCCTCTTGTGGTCTTCCAACAGACCTTCGTCCAGTAGGAAGATTGACGACCACATCATCCATACCTGCAGATGAATTCAAAGATGAACATAAGGGCATAGACTATATCGAAGGTGCATATGCCATCCTCAGTTTTTCCGTGTTAAATGAATGACCACGACACAGAGTATAGTAATGAGCCCCATTTTCCCTATAAAAAAGAATTAACTTAAATGAGTTGTGGAAATATCTAATCACATGCTTATAGAATTAAAAAAACAAAAAAAAAAAGGGGAAGAATTGAGTCTCAAATGGACCACACGCTAGTCTCAAATGGAAGACATGGGTCTCGAATGGAAGACTTGGGTCTCGAATGGACCATATTGGTCTAGAATCTCGAATGGACAAGTTTCAATCTCGAATCTCTATTCTGAAGTCTAGAATCTCTAATAGACCCCTTTTCTCTCGAATGGACCTTCTAAATTTAGTTGATAAGTCAAGAAATAGATCAAAAATTTACCTGACAATAGCAATGGCATGTTTGCAAGGTATCTCTTCTACTTGCCATCTCCGACATCCACAGGTCTTCTAGAGGATATCCACCAGAACATTTGCTTCCTTTTGTGAATTTCCTACGACATATTCCTCTCTATCCCGAATGGGTTTAGTATGCAGCCTTTCAAGGTCGACCTTCATAACTTCTTCCTCAATTTTTTCCACCTTCCGCTTAGTGATTATATCTGCCATTGTAGCTACTACTTCCCTACATTTGTTGAACCAAGCCTGATACAAACTCCTAAAACACTCAAGTGCAGATGTAATGGACAATTTCCAAGTTTTCTTGATCGCCTAGTTGAACGACTCCACGATATTGCTCGTCATTTGGTTGTAGCAATTGTTTGGACAATAAGAACGTGACCAACCTGAGCATCCTACCTCAACATCCAACCAACGATAAACACTGGGGTGCATCTCTTTAATGTCTCCAAAGTAGAGGTCACATGTCTACATGTCATAGACATATGCCGCATTTTTAAAATGGAGTGCAACTTGAGGATTTTTGCACTTTGTCTTTAAATTTTCCTTCAGATATCGATAGCAGAAGGCATGTGGAACCTCAAAATATACTATCCTCGCAGTATGCCTTTGTGCCGATCAAATACAATAACCAAATTATCTCGCAATCCATATGCATTCCTAAATCTTCTCAAGAACCACTCCTATGAATCGTTGCCCTCCTCCTCGCCAAACCCAAAAGCAAAGGGAAAAGTTTGCTCATTTCCATCTGCACAGACAGCTGGATAAATTTTTCCTTCACACACACCTTTCAAGTGTGTTGCGTCTATGACAATTATGGGCCTCATGTACTTGAAACCCTCAATCGAAGGATCAATTGCACAGAATGAACTCAGAAACTACTCATCTCGCATACGTATATTGGTCACCGTCCTTGGTATTACACGCTTTAACATGTAGAGGTATGACGGTAGTTATTTGTATGAGTTTTCTAGAGTTCCATAAGCTATGTCTTTAGCACGCTATAAAGATCACCAGGCTTTGGTGTATCCAAGCTTCACACCATAATTCTCCCACATGTCTTGAATTACATTTTTGGAGGTGTCATTCACATCGGTGAGTTTACCGGCATGCATATGACCAATCGTCGTTGAACTTATACTCCTATTTTGACTTTACTGTGCGGTTTGGATACAGTTGTGAGTTGAGGCAAACTCGTGAATAACCCAAATTTAGTTTCCAACTCTACAATTTGCACATATTATGAAAGTACAATCTTTTTTGTTCTTACATCGTGCCTCAAATCTCCCATTATCCGAACGTACTACATGATATGGAAATCGGTTATTGAGTGAATATTCACTGACTACTGCTACTAGTTCATCCTTATTGTTAAAGACTGCATCCTTTCCAATAAAATCCATCGGTGGAACAGTATCGTCTTCCAAAAAATGCATCTCTTCGTTATCATTCCAAACCATGTTTGCAAAGTGAATAGAAGGATCTGGTATAAATTTTTCAAATGAAATCACCTACCTCATCCCATCGTGGAAATTGTCATCGTTGTCATTGTTGTCATCATCAACATCATCATCAGCCACAACACTGTGAATATATTCTTCATCGAATTTATAATTATCATCTGTGCGAATATATCCAGATGTCCCCGCTTCATCATTTACATTAATAAATCCTGCCCTTTCATGATCATTTGGATCGGATGAACAATTACCACCAATATCACCACTGATGTCACCCTTGTAAGTCCTTTGAATTTTGTTCACAACGACAACTTTAGGATCCCCTTCCCCTTTCAAATACATGATACCATACATGTCTTCAATCTCTATTAATTTCATACTTCCATCACAAAATTTAGAAACAATTGACATTTGTGTGTCAAATTGGTTTAAGTCAATCTTTATCAAGTTTGCCATAGTTCTCCTCAATTCTTTATAGTTCACATTGGATGGTACGACTACTGCACGCACCCCTCCAACTAGAAAACCCTCGTGAACAGCAATCCTCATGTAATCCATTTCTACATTATGTCTCAAAATCAACTATGTATGTCTTGAAATCCCCTATTTGTGTCTCGAAACCCAATATTTGTGTCTCGCCAGATGTGTGTCTCGAAATTGTCTATCTTGAAATCTCCTATGTGTGTATCGAAAGTCCCCTCTCTTGTCTACAAAGCAACTAACTTGTGTCTCGAAATCACTTCAATATTTCTCGAAATATACCTGTCTTGTGTCTTGAAAGCCTCCACTCATATCACGAAATCTCCTCACTTCGACGAAAATCTCTACAACCCCACCTTCCTTAATCCTCCCAGATAAACAATACAGAACAAACAAACTCAGGCTTCCAGACACCAAAGAAACAAATCGAACAATGTACCTTTGAACACCCCCTACCTTCGTCTTCTTAATTTCGAAAAACATAAATCAAC
>JAOXNR010026342.1:0-24180 GCA_028571225.1 Parsonsia alboflavescens | reverse complement strand
AACTGCTGAGAATGAGAATGAAGAGCAAAAGGAGACGCAGCAAAAATTGTTTGAGAAGTTGGAGAATGAGAAAATTAAGTTGAGTTTGGGATCGTCTTCAAAAATGTCCTCAAGGATAGAACGGAGAGTTCCAGACTAGCATTTGATGATCCAGAGGATGATAAGAAAATCAAGAAGGGGAATAAGGAGGATGGAAAAATGGGGAAAAGCGGAAAGTCAGTGTTGGATGAATTGATGAAGGAGCAAGAGAAAGTGAAGGCGAGGAGCAATAGGAAGGACTACTGGTTGCGTGAAGGGATTATTGTGAAAGTAATGAGAAAGGCTTTGGCAGAGAGAGAGTATTATAAGCAAAAGGGGACTTGTCCGAAAGGTTATCGGTAGGTATCTTGGGCTTGGGAGTAAGCATGTCGGGGAAATTGAAATGCTTGAGAGTAAGCATGTCTTGAGGGTTGATCAAGAAGAGCTTGAGACCGTGGTTCCGCAGATTGGGGGACTGGTGAGGATTGTCAATGGGGCATATGGGGGTTCAAATGCCAGGTTACTGGCTGTTGATACAGATAACTTTTCTACAAAGGTGCAGATTGAAAAGGGAATTTATGATGGCCGGGTCCTGAAGGCTGTTGAATTTGAAGATATTTGTAAATTAGCTTAATGACATTGTTAGAAAAAAAAAATTTAGCTTGTTTTGTAATTGTTATTTGGTGAGCATTTCAAAATTTATTTGATTTTTTTCTTGTCTTCTTTTAAAAAAAAAAAACAAAAGTCCAATACATTGTGCTATCCCTTTATAGTACTGAGTTCGACCTTCTCGGGCAGATTCGAGATATTGGGGACATCTTCCTTCCAGGTTTCAACGATCAAGTCAAGGACCCCAGCAGCCAGCTTGGCATACCAAAAACATTTTGAGTACTATGATGGGGAATAAATGGACAAATAAAAATAGAATGATGATTGATGCTTTTGAAGAACACAAAGAATGGAGAAAGAAGATGTAGAGTCTTTAAAGCTCTTTTTAATTTTTCTCTATATTCAAAATCAGCAAGATTTTAACAACTACATCACATCCCATATGATAGTACTTTCCTACATCCCCCGTGGATTAAGATTCGCATTAATGGGTGGCAGAGAAAGTACCTTTCCCCCGGGGTAGGATGATTTTGATTAGACATGTTCTTTTAGCCGTGGCAGTCTTCTTATTGGCAGTTACAAGTCCTCAACAAGTCATTAAGGAGATCGAGAGGCAGTTTGCTTTCTTCTTTTGGGGTCACTCGGAATATGGAAATAACAGACATTGGTGCACCTGGGATAACATATCTCGGCCTTATGAGAAAAATGGACTGGCAGTTTGCTCGCTAAACTGATCTATTATGGCATATGGTTTCAAATTATGGTGGAAATTCTGATCATCCGATTCTTTGTGGGCTCATTATCTACAGATGAAATATGGATTCCAGAGGGGAGTTGATCCAGTTGTGGGAGGATCACGGCTGTGGAAACGCTTGCTGCAAGCTCGGGACTGGGCATAGGAGCTAATTGTACAAGATGTAGATGGATCATTCCTTTGGAACATGTCCTCCTCAGGATGATTCAATATATCGAAATGCATCTCAGCTTTGGGGACGAAGAGTTGGAGTACAGTTCCATGGAAACCTTTTTTCATTCGAAGATACCACTCACATGGTCCATCTTCATATGGAGGCTAGGGAATCAGTTTTTGGCGACTGATGACATGAGATGTAGCCTAGCTTCCAACTAGCATCTCGGTGCCA
This sequence comes from Parsonsia alboflavescens, assembly GCA_028571225.1. Taxonomy (NCBI): domain Eukaryota; kingdom Viridiplantae; phylum Streptophyta; class Magnoliopsida; order Gentianales; family Apocynaceae; genus Parsonsia; species Parsonsia alboflavescens. The sequence continues at coordinate 22,411 of JAOXNR010026342.1, read as the reverse complement.
TTGCCAGGAAGCTGGCGAAACAATGGAGCACCTCTTTGGAAGCTGTACGATTGCAATTGCCAATTGGTCTCTCACTATTGTGAAGCATTTGGAGTGGCTGAAGGATCAAGGCAGCTGAGGGACAGGTTACAGCAGTGGAGTACCCAGTCCCGACGGTTAGGTACCTATGGCTAAACTCATTCCATCTTTGTTACAAACTTTGGGTGGCTCGATGTGCCTCGCTTAATTCGACTGAAGCCAGCAATAAAAGGAGGATCATGCACAAAATTACTTGGCAGCTATACCATATTAGCAAAGCATTTACTTTTCCTGTCTTAGATGGTTTATTTCATAGATCACATCTTTAGTTTGTTTGATAGGTTTTACCATCCCATTGCTTTGTAAGGCTTTTATGCCTTTATTTTATCTTTTTAATAAACAGGTAGGGGTTTGCCTAACAACCGTCTTTTGGCAGTTATGACCAAAAAAAAAAAACTTTCCTACATCTCAACTAGCTCTCTAAAACCATTTACCATCGTGGTTAGAAAAAGAACCTTAAACAAAAAAATAAAATAAATGTGAACATAATGGAATATAAATCTTGCCAAGAAATTTTGCATGCTAAAAATTAATATGTGAGTTATTCCCTACCCTGGATTCCCAATTCCATGAACATGATAAGGAAAATCAATAGAGAACAAGAAAACCAGAAAATGGGGGATTCTGAAACACGACGAGTTAAAAAAAGAACCAAAAAAAAAAACACATGTAGTAGAATCCACAACCATGTAAAGATGAAAATGAAAGACTTCTCTTTGACGGATAGAATTTGCTAATCGGAACACAGACAACAGAGGAATTTGGGGTTTGGTTTTTTGGGGTATAATTTGCCAACAACTAGGAAATTGTTGTTTTGTAGAAGGGCCTTGTAATGAAGCAAGAAAGTACTTAGTTATATAAATAAATTTCCAAAATGAGAGTCTCAAGTTCAAATCCCACCAATATTTTCCTGAATAACCGGAATGTCGAGGTACATGCAAAATGACCCAGACAAAGCTAAAAAAAAAAAAAAATTCCAATATGAGATATATAAGATATATACATTAAAAACACGGACTTCCGAAATTTTCTTTCATTAATTATCAAAAAAGAACTTACAAAATTGCGAAATTATATATATTAAAAAAGGAATTAAGTATGAAAAGATTCCGTTAGGGAATGGACAAAAACTATTTGGAAGCTAATTATATTACTGGTCTCTCTACCAAGTAAATTTGTTATAAAAAGGAAATTTTTCTTACTATTCTATTTAGAATTTATAGTCCTTGTCTATTACATCTATTTAAAGAAGAGACCTCAAAATTAGTGAGGACTCAATAAATTTGAATCTTGCAATTTCAAGCCGCCATCCATTTTTCTTGTAAATATAGATGTTCATAAAAAGATAAATTATCTAGATCCAGTGAACATAATCTTTCATATTCAATGAATAAAAGATTTATATTTAAAGAACATAATATTTCATATTTTATTAAAATAATTCTTTTACTAATTTCTCTTAAATTATTACAATATTTTTTTTTCTTTATGTTCAAGGAACATATTCTTTCGTAATTAATAGGGTACATCAGTATTATTATTATTTTATATCCAATAAATGTGACTTTTCATAAATTATAAAATTAAAAGAAACAATTTTGTTTAAGGAAAATAATCTTTCGTAATCAATATATATATATATATGTATGTGTGTGTCTGTGTGTGCGCGCGTAAAGTAGACACTCCAAATAAGTCAAATACTCATGAAATTTGAATCTCAAATTTTAAAGCAACCACCTTACTTTTATAGAAAAATTTGATATTAAAAGAAAAACAATATCTTTGCTATATTCAATGACTATAATCTTTTATAATTATTCAAATATAATACATATATTTATATTCAATGAAAATAATCTTTCCAAAATTATTAAAATAAAACTTTTTAATTATTGTTTTAAAATAAAGCTAAACTTAAAAGTCACATATTACGATGATTGATAACCTCTCAATAAAGATTTGTTAAAAGCGAATTCTTATGTTTAGTATAACTTACGATTAATTAACAGCAACATAGATTAATTAACAATGTCAAAGAATAATCTACTTATGTATGACGAAGGATTAATATATTTATATACGGTGAGCGTTCAATAAAAAATAATAAAAACAAGTGATGAAAAGGGATTAGTGTATTTATATACTATAAACATTCCTCATAAAACTAATAAATTTAATCCCATTAGTTTTTGTATCATGACCTGTTACTCATTTAAAATTGAACAAAATTAAATTTTAGGTTGGAGTTGATTGTATGTGAGTGGAGCTTAAATGTGGGAGTGTGATGTGTGTGAGAAAGAAGTGACATCAGCTTGTCTTGAGAAAAGGAATTTCCAACAGTGGTATGGGCGTGTCGACGCTTGATGGATGTTGAAATGCTAGGACTTCAGGCGGCAAGATTAAATTTTAAAAAGATTGACAGCATATAAATCCTTTGGAATTATGCCTGTTATGTTTGCAAAAACGAAGGTTGTTGAACTTCTTACCGTGTTGGTGAATTCTTTGACTTTCTGAGAAAGCTAGGTGACGAAAAACTCAAATTTCTACGTTTCTACTCTTATTGTGTTCAAGTGACTTAGTAAGTGATTGTTCTTCCTTTTTCCCCGCTAAGTTTTCGAAGGAAACCTGGATTGCATATCAATGGCTGAAAAAGGCTTTGATTCTGTAAGTATTTGCTTCTACCTTTGTGCTTAACTGTAGTTTGAGTTCATTTCCATGGCAGATAAGGGCGAGGGAATGGTGGAAGAAGATGTAGAACGGGTTATCCTCATAGGACCCCATAGCAATAGTGCAGATCCGAATGCAATACCATTGTTTTAGGTATAGGTATAAGAGGGTAAACTATGGTGTTTCTTACCTAGATGAAAAAAATCCTTAGTTAGGGTAATTGTATGTTGGGCTGAAGGAGATATATATAGAAGAAAAAATAGACCCAAAGAACTTAGCATATGATGAGGGGTAGGATGGGGGTCTGCCACAGTATAAGGTGGAAACGACCAAAAAATTGAACCTTGATAATGTTAGGGAAAGTATAATATTCCAAAAGATAGGATTTAGTACAACAAGGGTTCAGTGATAGAATACATCGGTCACTGCACGGTACGATTTTGTGCATTGTAGCACATTTAAGAGCAGGGTTACGTTTCTATTTGCACCCTTTGTTTAGAGTTATATGTAGGTATTTTACGTTACCTTAGCACCCAATGTAATCATTATGACGGTAGGCTTTATACTGTATTGCAAGGCATTCAGCCTACATTGCTGCTTGGAGTTGCGGAGGAGGTTTTTTAGTCTTTAACAAAGTAAAATGTGGCTGAGGGATGGGGGTTCGTTTATGTGGTGTTGAGGGCTGGGACAACTAATATATTATCTAACCCTACTAGTCTTCATGCGTGGAAAAAGGAGTTCATTTACATTGAGACATCTGAATTTTTGTGGTAGTTAAAAATTGAGTTTTCTATCGGTTTTGATGGTATGAAAACTCAATTTCCTGCAGTCTGGACAGTGTCGGTACATGATGCATCAGGAGGTTATTTTCTGGTAGTTTAAGCTAACCACTAGAAATTCTGCCGGAAAATTTTTAATGGTTTTTGACATCATTTTGATAACTTCCAGAAAAAACTGTTGGTCTGATTTCCAACATTTATCGGCGGTTGGTTAGTTCATTTTGTGGTAGTTATCAACTACCAGAAAAAATATTGATAGTCTTTCTTTGCAATTTTGTATGCACAGTTAATTCTTCATACCTTTTTTTATATTTTCTTTGTTAAAAATTATAATATAAAAATATTTTATTCAAATTAATGATGAAATTAATCCAAGATAAAGACAACGGAGGCTGCTTGGAATAAACCTTCCCAAACGGAGTGCCAAACACACTTGTTTGAGTAGCCGCTAAGCCCATCATTCTTAGTCTTCCTGGATGCTCCGGTCCCATTACCTGAGCTAACTAGTCATTTCTTGATACAGGAATCGAAGCAAGATCTAGACGCTTTATTTCCACAATTGACTCTTGTACGAGCCAAAAATGAATAATAAACAAAGGGAAAGAAGTTATGTTACATGAACGAATATATATATTTAACTTACTCTGATATCTCTAGCTCTCTCAAAAATATAAGAACCTTCCGATCTCTTATGGAACTCAATGAACATCTAACCACGACTAACATTAACACACCCCTTCTCAAGCTTCAGATTAAACAATAAAGCATTAAGACATGCGAAATTAATATTTAATAATCGTTATTATAAAATGTTTTAATGTTTACCTCTTTTTTCTTCCTCCTAGCATTCATTGAGCCCATAGTATAATTCAGTATTTGCTTTTTCAAGTCCTCTTGATTTATCCTTGCAATTTTCTACAATTTAGAAACTGATTAGTTTAGTATCTTGTATTGACAAGAGATGTGCACATAATAACACAAAGTAAATTAATTCTTACTATAGTTCTTTCATCTAATATGTAGTCGATGTAAGTAGTAAATCGATATCTTTCAATTCCTTTTGGTGGCCTTGAAGCATTCTCCTCCCTCTTTCTTGTGACATCGTAGTGCTTTTGGAACAGTCTGGATCTCCTGTCGCTTCATTTTTTGCTATGCTCAGCATCACAAATTCAAACACAATCATCTTGGTAGTCTCAAAAAGAATCTTAGACTTTGAAAAGGTAAAACAAGGAAAAGAAGACAACATGGTCTATATTTATTTAAAATTTCTAAAATCAGCTAAGTAATAAGTTGAAACTACACAATGCCCAAACTAGTTTAAAAAGATATTCAATACATTAATTGGCCCATCAAATGCCTCACGTTTCATGACCATTAGAACGTGATGCTGTTCTCTTTAGGAAATGGGAACAACATGGAATCTCTAGCAATCTGGCCCATAGTCCCTCCTAGCAAGCCATCAACAACATCCCCAACTGGTGCCCTATCATCAAATCTGATAAAGATCCTCTTTCCAGCTGGAATGCTCCAAACTCCATCTGACTTCAACACCACACGCTCCTTGCTACCATCCTCACATACTGATTACAAAAAATATAATAGAAATAGCTATACAATTAGTTTTCACTAATAATAATAACTTCAATTATATTAAACAATCTATAGTATCTCACTTTTATTATCCACGAGCCAGAGTGTCTTTCGTGGCTTCTTCGGTTTCCTAAATCTATTCTAACACATTTTGAATAATTTTTTAATAGTCTTAATTTATATATAACAAAATTATGAAATTATCATAACATAAATAATATTTCATAATCTTGAACTCCATTTTTCACTAAAATATATCTCCAATTAAAATATTGGGATAGGGCTTAAGGAACATATTTAACATATTATGTATTGCGACTTTCTCTCTCTAGAGAAAACACTCCCCCTTCCCTCTAGAATATTACCTAGTTTTTACTGCAAGGAAGATGGCGGCTACAGCACCCCCACCAAACCCAAACCTGCCGATGGCTCCCTTTCCATGGGGAAAAAGGATCATTCTCCTCTCTTTTCAAAGCTTAGCCCAGCAGCAATAATGTCCCAGCCATCTCAGACTTTCAAGGGAGCACTGACCGTCTTCTTCATCAAGCAGGAGATCAACAAATAATCAAAACCATTCAAGTTGGCATTGGTCGGGAAATTCTCATATGGGAAACATTCTCTCGACACCTTTAGGAAATCGTTTCAAACAATCTACCTTAAGCGAGACTACTCAATTGGACTGATTCATGCACACCACATATTAATTCAAGTAGGGCATGAGGAAGACTACTGTTGGCTATGGCTAAAGGGCATCTGGATGCTCAATGGTGTTCCGATACGAGTGTTTAAATGGACGCCGCAATTTCATGTGAAGGAGAAACCATCAACAATTCCGGCATGGATTTCCTTCCCTAATCTCCCCATCCACTTTTCAGGAATTAAATCCTACACTCTTTAGCGTCGATTATCAGAAAACCATTAAAAGTTGATATTCCCCCTATCAACTTGTGGAGACCAAGCATAGCTTGGGTGTGTGTTGAGTTAGATCTACTGCACACATTGCTGAGCAGGATTAGGATCAATCAAGAAGATTTAGGTTTATGGAAACCGATCAAATATGAGCACACATTGAAATGCTATTCATACTATAGGAAAATTGGACATCCCCAGGAACGATGCCATGTGAAGAACCTAGAAATGAAGCTAGCAAAGTCTCTGGGCAAGCCAGGCAACACTCAAGTTGCTTAGCAGCATTTAAAAGGGAAGAATCAGCAGGTCTGGAAAATTAAAGAGGTAGACACAATGGACCGAATCCTGAAGCAATCAGTCGAGCAATAGAAAAAAACGGCAGAGGGCAGTAGACCAGAGGAAAATCCAGGCCAAGAACATACTATATAGACAAACGTCAGGAGAAGGAACAACCGATTGCACAGACCTCAGAAGGAAACCCTAGCTCAAGCAAGACAACATCGCCAATGGAAGATAACGGAGAAAAAGAGAAAACTGCTTAGCGGGTTTCATTCATTCCAAACCAAGCAGAACAAGGTGTCCTGGTGGTGGGTGTAAACTCTCTATAGTCATACAATGATGAATCTGGCAAGTCGGGGGAATCTGTCACAGACCAAGATGCAGTTAATTCGACTTGGAAAGATAGAAATATGTAGTTTATGGTAGATATTGAGGGATTAAACTTGCACGTAGAATTACCAAAGATGAGTGATGTTTAGTCCGCCACTCCAAGTGCAGTTAAGAAGAATAAAGACATTCCTCCTTCAAACGTGATTACAAGACAACAGTCCCGACGTAGCCCGTTCCCCAATCAGTCAATATGAAGAAACTCCTAATCTGGAATATAAGAGGTATATGCAATTCCACTTCTTTGGACAAGCTAAAACATCACATTTTAGTGTATAAGCCTTAGATTGTAGCTACTTTAGAACCGATAATTAACTCTTCAAGGATTGCCTCTGATGCATTTAAACTCAAAGTGCTCCATTATTACTCTAATTCAAATTTGAAATTTTGGTTATTCCAATGCTCTGAATTGCAGATAAATGTTCTACAACACTCAAATCAAAATACCGACTTGTTTAGTGGAAAAGTACATAGATTTGGAGGAAGTATGTACGATGTCTTTTGTTTATGTAGACTGTGATTATATCGCTCGAAGAACATTGAGGATGGAGTTGGTTACAAGGCAATGGTTGATGGGGGGAACTTTAATGTGCTTCGGTCTCCGGATGAAAGTTTAGGATCTCCTCCAGCAATACGACTAGTTAGGGAATTTAATGATATTGTAGAGCATTGTGGTCTCTTAGACTTACCTTATGTTGGCAACAATTATACATGGTATAGACCTACTTACCCTTCTCTTTGGAGACGGCTAGATAGAGTTTTGGTGAATGAAAATTGGCAGAATATGTTTCATAGTACCTTGGTGGAACATCTGCCAAGGATACCCTGAAATCATAGCCCCTTACTTATTTCAACTGTCGTGACTGGTGCTCAAGGATCGGGGGATTTTTTATTCCAAAATATGTGGCTAAGACACAAGGATTTTCGAGAGATAGTCGAGTCTTCCTGGCAACAGCCTGTTAAAGGAGATGGAATGCGTCGATTGGTTGGAAAATTATGCAGATTAAAGAATGCTCTCAAGGTTTGGAATAAGAACACATTCGATAATTAGGAAACAAATGTGAAGGCCGAGAACTTGGTAACAACTTTGGAAGAGGTATACATGGCAGACAGCATGGAGGAGAACCGAGAAAAGCTGCACAAAGCAAGAGCAGATCTAAGATTCCATCTGAAGAATCAAGAGACTCTTTGGAGAAAAAAATCTCTAGTCAAATGGTTGAAGGAAGGAGAGGGAAACACATCTTACTTCTCGCGGTATTGGCACACAAGAAAGGTTGTCCTGCAAATTCATAAAATTAAAGATAAGGAGGGACATTGGCTAATTGAAACTCATGGCATTGAACGGGAGGTAGTGGAATTTTATTCGGGGTCTTTATCAAAAGACTCTGGTTGTTAGAGAGAATCGAGGAGCTTCATAGCAGCCATACCGACAAAAATAGACTCCGCTCAAAATAGAGAATTCTCGACATTGCCAGCCCTGCAGAAAGTAAGGGCAGCAGTGTTCAGTTTGGATGGAGAGACTGCCTCCGGTGTGGATGGCTTTTCTAGCAAATTCTTCACATCATTTTGGGATGTGATACAATTGGACATGTTGCAAGTAGTGAAGGATTTTTGGTCGAGGGTGTGGATGCCTCAACAATTCACCTCAACTCAAATTATCCTAATCCCAAAGGTCCACAACCCAACAACTTTGCAAACTTTCGGCCTATTAGTCTCTGCAATTTTTTAGCCAAGATAATAGGGAAGGTAATTTCTCTTCACCTTGCTAAGTTACTTCCCACTTTGATTTGTCGAAATCAAGCGGGGTTTGTGAAAGGAAGGAACATCTCCAATAATATACTCCTAGTTTTCGAATTGGTGCATTCTTTAAACAATAAATCTGTAGGGGGAATATGATCTTGAAACTAGAATGTTAAAGGCTTTCAATAGAGTCAAGTGGTCTTTTCTATTGGAGGTGTTTCCAAAGTTTGGATTTAGCAATCATTTTTTGAACCTAATATACAATTGCTTGGCCTTCAACAAATTCTCTGTCACCATCAATCGAAAATTGTGTGGTTTTTTCCCCTCATCAAGAGGCGTTCATCAAGGGGACCCTTTATCTCCCATTCTATTTATATTTGCGGTAGAGGTGTTGTCAAGGGGTCTAAATGAACTTTTATATGAAGGTGAAATAGGTGATTTTATTACAGAGTCTATTAGCCTTCCCGTTTTCCATTTAAGATTTGCAGATGACATTATAATCTTCACAAGGGGGCTGAAACAAGGGCTTGGGTGGTTCATAGAATTCCTTAAACTTTATCAAGATTTCTCAGGATAAATAGTTAATTTCCACAATAGTTCCATGTACTTGTCTTCACACATGACTTAACAAAGGCAACTTATGCTGAAGGAAATCACAGGGTGCATCGAACAACGATTGTTGATGATTTACCTAGGCTGCTCGATATTTCTGTAAGATCCAAGATTTCATATTACGAGCCTCGCGTAACTAATGTCAAGGCACTCATTAATCGATGGCAGAGGAAGTACTTATCTCCAGGAGACAGATTGATTCTAATCAAGCATGTGCTCTTAGTGATGGAAATCTATTAGTTGGCTATCACGATTCCCCCACAACCAGGTTATTCAAGAGCTTTAGCGGCAGTTTGCTCAATTATTCAAGGGTCACTGGTACTATGGCAGCAATAGGCACTGGTGCACATGGAATACTGTCACTCGAACATATGACAAAGGTTAGAGGTGCAATCGATAAGCAGAATAGTCTAGGTGTTTGGCATTAAACTATAGTGGAAGTTCCAGACATCTGATTCTCTGTGGATTCATTACTTAAAAATGAAATATGTATTTTAGCCAAGTGTAGCTCGATTTACAGGAGGTTCACCAATTTGGAGACAAATGCAGTAGGTAATGCGTTGGATAGAGCAGTTCATCATTCCCGACAACATTCAAGGCGCTGAAGTTTAACTGTGGAGTCTATCTTCAAATTGTTGGTTCAATGTCTTTGATTGTATTTTGGCAGTGGAATTTGGAAGAAATGGATGATTACACAGCAGAGCATTTTATCCACTCAAAGAAACCATTATCATGGCCTATCTTCATGTGGAAACTAAGTAATAGCTACGGGCCACTGATGTTGTAAGAACTCGGCTAGGATTTCAACTTACCTCAAGATGCCAATGTGAACTATAAGGAGAAACCATATCACATCTCTTTGGTAGCTGTACAATAATAGCGCTAGTTTGGACGCACTATAACAATATATTTGAAATTGACTAGAGGCCATTAGAGCTGGTGGAACATCTGAATAACTAGAGGCTGGAGACAAGAAGGTTGGTTCTACTAGCAAAACTTCTTTCGGTGCTCATTTGTTACAAAGTTTGGGTGGCAAGGTGTGCGTCTATTCATTCCAAAGAAACCAGCAATAGCAGGAAGACCATTAACAAGATAAACTGGTAGATATATCACATTAAAAAGGCATATCCTTTGCCATTTTAGATAGTTTATTTCATATGTTCCTACTTTAGATTTGTTTTAGAAGATGGTATCTACCAACATCTTAGTGTTGTAAGGCGATTTTGCCCTCTTCATTTTCAAATCAATAAACAGGTAGGGGTTTGCCAAACCCCTGTCTTTAGATGGGCTTTTTTAAAAACTAAAAATAAAAAAACATATTTAACATATTATGGCTGCCCATTTTTTCCGAACGGACAACAACAACAATTTCAAAGCAAAACTCAAACAAAACTTCTATAAAGAAATCTCATACTCAAGATATGGGAAAAAAATATACAAATTGCAACTAACCCATTACTTCAAATACCCATTAAACATAAAATCAATAATCATACCTAACCATGAACAAAGTTAATCAACTTAATACTCATTGCAAAAATCAATTTCACTCAAAATAGGGCATAACAAAATTGAATTAAATAACACACAAAAACCATATTTTCTGAAGGAGAGCTTACCAGGCAACGAGGGGAAGTCAGCGGGAGGGTTTTTGACTGTGGCAGACCCAAAAATGGTACAGACGGAGCTCTCTCAGCTCAAAAATGGAGTTTTGCAGGGCTGCTGTCCGACAGGAGGAAATTGGGAAGAAGTAAAGGATTGGTTCTTTTCCAAGGGAATCGATGGACTTAAACAACCACTAAGCAGCAATAAAACCTCCACAATTCTCAACTTATATAAAAAATAATGTTTTTTTTTTTTTTTTCCAAACCGTCCATGATGGCATATCTGTTTATGGATGATAAACTATTTCAAGACAATGAAGGGAAGGGGGGACACGAGAAGCTTTACCCTTGAGAAAGGTGGAAACAGATCCACTTATACTAGTTGAAAGGAAGGAAAATTGAGCCTATCTAAGTTAAAAAGTCCTCTAACAAATAAAGGAAGTGAGTTAAATGAACTATAATGAACACAATGTAAATTATCTCAAGCCTCATTTTCCAAGAAATCAGCCACCTTGTTCCCTTCTCTGAATACATGAACCAAAGAAAAAACACCGAAAGCCATCTTCTCTTGAACTTCTTTAAGTTTTCGATGAAGATGCCAAGGAGTTGAACAATTCCCACTCACCATTTCTACAACACTTTTAGAATCCATCTGAATAAGTACTTGTGTCCAATTTTCCCTCAAACAAAACTTCAAACCTTCCAAGAGAGCCTCGATTTCAGCCACCATTTTAGTTGTCTCCCCTATGTAAATGGATAAAGCTCCTAAGAACTGTCCATTGCCCTTCCTTATAACGCCCCCTACAGCTGCTGTACCTGGGTTACCTCTTGACGCTCCATCCACATTCAGTATAATGGTATAGCATAACTTTCCTGCCACCGACGGACCCTAATAGTTCTAGGATGTTTCACTGCTACTGAGGTATTGAAAATCCTTCCGAAATTCATATCAGGACCGGCCCTGATAATGCTGAACAATTTGTGCATAATGGCCCTGATAATGTTAGAGCTAGAACTGATGATCCCTTCAAAGAAGAACGTACATCTAGCTGGCCAGATTTCCCTACATACCAAGGTTAGCATGATTTTTGCCAAAGCACCCAGCTGCTTGTCCATAGAAAACCACCAACCAATGTTGTCTATGGGATTGTTAAAACCTAGCCGTTGAGAAAACAAAGCCAAGACTGGCTTAGCAATTCTGCAACCTTTAAACAGATGTGTATAATTTTCCTCATTGTTAAGACAATGGCACCCAGAAGCTAGCTGAAATCCTTGTCTCCTTAAACTATTATCAAGAGGTCGAAAACCGTTCAACATCTTCCAAGCTAAAACCGTCCATGACAAAGGCATAGCCTTATGCCAAAACTTCACTGTAGCTGTGCCACTAAATTCACCTTCCAGATGCTAAATACAAGAAATGGAAAATTTACCTGTAGTTTTAAGCTTCCATATATGAGTATTCGATCTGTTTTGAGCAATAGGAGCATGGACAATTTCTGCCACCAGGTCTGCATGTGCTGGGGAAAAAACCCCCAACCCCTCCATGTTCCAAACGCCATGTGAAAGAAAGTGCTGAATCTTCAGTTCAGAATTCTGAACTTCTACTCTGGCCGCCTGTTTCCCCGACATCAGCCAATCTTCATGCCAAAAGGAAAGATCTCCATTAGCAGTAAGAACAGGGATATAAGTTTCTGCATCCTCTGCTAGCCCATTCAATCTTTTCCATTCTCTGGAACCTCCAGCAGCCATGACCTCCCCAAGCTGAAAGTTATATTTCAGCTTAAGAAGCTTCACCCACAAAGAGCTCTCCGTATGAAATCTCCACCAATTTTTATATCCACAAGCCTTAATAAACATCTGTAAGGAATGAATAGCTAACCCTCCTGATTCAAAAGGCCTATAGACCAGCTACCAACTACACCAAGCCCTTTTAAATCCATGCTTTGATCTACCCCATAAAAATTGTGCAAATTTTCTCTCCACCTCTTTTATTACTTGAACTGGAGGATTACATGTTGCAAGAATATCAGTGATAGTGGAAGTCAAGACATATTGAATGAGGATCACCCGTCACCAATTGAAAGCAACTTCTTCTGCCAGCCAGCTATGCGCATATTAATCTTCTCTACAATGTTCTGGAAATATGAGATTCTTGAGCGGCCAACATAAATTGGACAGCCTAAATAAATAATAGGCATAGACTTAATTCGGCAAGCAGTAATATCCTTCACCAATTTCCTCCTGTGAGCTATTGAAGACTCGGGTAAATACAATGAACTCTTGTGATAATTTATCGGCTGCCCCGAAGAAGATTGATAATCTCCAAGAAAATTCATTGAGTTAACCAGCTAGCTCCTTAAACCCCTTGTAAAGATGACCACATCGTCAGCGAAGCTAAGATGTGATATCGGATACCCCTGCCTCTCTGAAACAAAGTCGCCCAAAGATCCCTCAAGCAACATTAGGTTCAGTCCTCTAGAAAGTACTTCTGCTGCCAAAATGAACAATGAGGGAGACAACGGGTCTCCTTGGCGTACTCCACGACAAGAAGAAAAGAACCCATATGCTTTCACATTCATAGTCACCGAGAAGTAGTTAAAACACAAAACAATTCCGGATTAAATTAATGAAATGGGCAGAGAAACCAAATTTCTTTAACACCGCAAAGCGGAAGTCCCGTGACACCCTATCAAAGGCTTTATACATATCCAGCTTGATGATTAAGTTACCCTCGCTACAACTTTTATTTAGGGATTGAGTGAATTCTGAAGCAAGAAGAATATTGTCCATAATATGTCGCCCCTTGACTAAACCCCCTTGATTTTCACAAATTAACCTTGGAAACAGAAGACATAGTCTCGAAGAAAGAATCGTACCAATTATCATGCTACAAAGACTTATTGGTCTGAAGTCATTAAAGGATGAAGGACTTGTGACCTTCGGAATGAGTACTTAACTTGTCAAGGTAGATGCCCAAAAATCTCTAACAGCTTGAACAACATCCTCCGCAATTACGTACCAAAAGTCTTGGTAAAATGTGCCCGGAAACCATCAATCCCCAGTGAACTGTTACAATCTAAGGAGAAACAACCTGTTTTACTTCATTAGAAGACGAGAGAGTTGCTAATAAACTGTTATCATCAGAGGAAAGGACTGTAGGAATATCCTTTGTGAAATGCATAGGATCTGGAAAACACCCAGTGTTGGCCTTCAACAGAGATGAAAAATATTTAACAGCTTCCTCCTCGATTTCAGATGGATCAGAGGGCCTTTCCCCGGTTGAGTTTAGAACTTAACCACTCTGTATTTTGGCCTTGTGTGTGCCAAAACTTAGAAAAATAAGCTGTATTACCTTCCCCCTCTTTTAGCCATGTAACTCGAGCTCTCTGCCTCCAGAAAATGAACTCGTTCCTCTGCTGAGATGCCAAATCAGCCTATGCTTGATGGAATAGCTATTTGTTCTCTGCTGTAGGTGTATCTTTGTAAATTTGTTCCTCTTGTGGACAATCCTATTATGCTTTTTTAACATAGGATTGAACATTACCATAGACTTCTTTGTTCCAAATTCAGAGACAAGTCTTCAACCGAATCAACTTGGTGGCCAGCTGCTACAGTCCATCGCCTTCAGTGTGCCCCTGCCATGAAGCCTCAACGATTGCCTTAAATCCATAATGCCTAATCCACATGTTTTGATACCTGAAGATTCTTGCTGATTGAGGAACCGAGCCTGTAACTGTAATGAGCAGCGGTGAATAATCCGATGAGTATTTCGGAAGATGCTCAACTTGAGTGGAAGAAAAAGAACTCAACCAATTAGAATTAACCAAAGCCCTGTCTAGCCATCTCCAAAGCGGTGGAAAAGTGAAGCGATACCACGTGAAATTCCCTCCTTTATATGGCAAATCCACCAAACCACAGTCATCAATACAATCATTAAACTCCCTCATGGCCTGAAGACTCGGCATTGACTCTAATGACTCCTCCATGGAATGGACAACATTATAATCTCCTCCAATAAGCCAAGGAATGGAAGCATTCTGACTGATAAAATGCATATTCTGCCAGAGATGTCTTAGGTCTACATAATTACACTTCGCATACATGACAGCAAATAGGCAATCTTCAACAAAAACTAAACTTATTTTACAAGTAATCACTTGCTGAAAATCTGGAAGGACTTCCACACGAATTAAATCCGACCAAAACAACCATATTTTCCCCGATTCACTACAGTAATAATTCGTAAAGTTCAATGAGAAAGAAAAATTCGAAATCTTCTCAGGGGCAACTAAAGGTTCCAAAATTGCAATCAGAAAAGGCTTATAATCACAAATTAACTTCTTCAAATGCATAATAGAAGAATCGTTCCCGATACCTCGTACATTCCATATTATGCTCTTCATATCGAATGACTAACAAAAACATCTCGCTTGGTCTGAGACCTTGTCAATGCGGTCAATGGAGGGATTTGCTTCTTCTTCTTCACTCTCAGATTAGATTCAGCAATGCCAGCAACGTGGAGAAGTGCAACCTCCAAAGCAATTCCTGTTGTTGGCAACGTACTAGCCTCCGCAATTGCTTGTTGAAAATCAGACACCAACCCTAAACCTTCCCCAACTTCTGTAACAATCTCATAAGAGGGGACTACAACAGGCTGATCATTAATAGGCGTTTCCGATCCTACATGCTGGGGAATCTCCTCTGTAATATCCCGATTGCTCTCTGTCGCAACAAACCTTTCCGAATCAATTTGCTGTGGAATTTCTATGGTGGATTTTGCAATCTGATTATGCTCGAGAGCAAGACCTGCAACATTCTGGATTGGAGAAAGATGGAATTTGGATGGGGAGATAATTTGCTCGTCAACAAGAAAAGCCGCCAAAGGGTCATCAATCAGACTATTAATGTTCTGAACTGCAGGTGATTTCATGATCAGCAGATGTTCCGGCACCGAACAATAATTCTTCAATAGAGTGGGAGTTTTTGCTGTAGCAATATCATGTTTCTGAGAGCTTTGATTTCCACCAGTTTGCGATTTGATCTTCCAGATAGTCAAATTATTAACCTGAGGGTTAATCTAGATGGATTTCTTGACAGGCTGCGGCAACTTTGTAGCCAATGTGGACTGCGCTTGCTCCAAACTACGATTCTGTTTCATATTTTGTTTCAATTCTGGATGCTTGATCCTGAAGACATCAATTACATGACCTATCTTCAGGCGGTGTGTGCAATATTTGGGGGCATCTTCACAATGAATTTCCTGCTAGAAACTATCCTCTACTTGGCCAACCCAAATCCGTTTCGGAAATTTCTTCAACAGATCAACCTCGACACAAACCCGAGCAATGCTAGGGCACGTCATCTTAGCCGTCGGAGCTTCCACCTTCAACGGCTTGCCAACTACAGAGGCAAAAGAATACAGTATTTCTTTCCTAAACAGATGAATTGGTAGATCAGGAAAACTGATCCAAACCGGAACAATTGAAGGTTTCGAATGAACGTGAAAATTAGGCATCCACTTCAGAATGCAGATTGGAATTCCATTGAGACTCCAAACTCCTTTCATCCTGTTGTTTTTCCTCCTCAAGTGGCAGGCTACCCAACATCCCATTGCCACAAACCCATATCCACCAACCCATACCCAACAACCCATTAACCTACCATTTTTGTTAGCTATAAAATGGGAGCCAAATTCATTCCAAAGATCATCCCAAGCAGAAAAATCATACACTAGAGAGAGTGTAAGGAATAGGAAATTTTTCCTTTCCATTTTTGAGTGCCATTACAGTGAGAGAAAAAGAAGAAATTGTTCTTGGCTGAGGGAGTGTTCATCTGTACGGTCAGATCTCAATTTTCTCTTCTTACTAGTTGGGCTCTTATATCTCTTCTCTACTAGTTGGCTCCTATTTCACCGTTTTGATAGTGAGTAGGGGTTGTTGTTTATCTCATAATTGTTGGAGATTATTTTGACTGCACTCACTGATCATATTTTAGTGGAATTTTTCTGGACTAGGTCCCGTGGTTTTTATCCTTCACATTGAGGGAAATTTCCACATAAAAAATTCTTGTGTTCTTTTGTGGTTAAATTTGTTCATCTTGAATATCTGTTATTTGGGATATTGATTTACTGGGTTGGCTCCTCAAAAAGTTCTTTCAAGTGGGAAAAATTTAATTGATCCTTGGATTTTGTGTTATTGTTTTTCATTGTGAACACATCTTTTTCCCAACAGGTGGTATTAGAGCCTGGTTTATTTGTGTGATTTACTTGATTGAAAGATGGAGCCCAATTACACTAAAATGATAAGTTTGAATTTAACAATTTATCACAAATGGCAAGGAAAAATGGAAGATTTGATGTATGTTAAAAGAATGCATCTACCAGTTTTTGGGAAAGAGAAGCCTAAGGTTACATCTGACGAGGATTGGGAAACTAAAAATAAACAAGTGTGTGGAGTTATTCGTCAGTGGGTAGATGATAATGTTCTTAATCATGTATCTAAAATTTCAGATGCTAAAATTATGTGGGAAAAACTTTAGACTTTGTAACAATAAATTGTTTCTGTTGAAACAAGCTATGAATTTGAGATACAAGGATGGTAGCTCTATTTCTGATCATGTAAATGAATTTACTGGATGTTTTGATCCGTTGATTAATATGGGTGTTAAATTTGAGGATGAAATTATGGAACTTTGGTTGTTTAATACTTTGCCTGACTCTTGGGAAAATTTGCATGTGACTCTTGCTCACTCTGCTCCTGCAGGTGTTATGAGTTTGGAATATGCAAAATCTTCAATCCTAAATGAAGAAGCTCGTAGACAAACTCAATAAGTATCCTCTTCACGATCAGATGTGTTGGTTGTTGAAAACAGGGGGAGAGGTCAACAAAGAAGTCACGAACAAAATGGCAGAGGCAAGAGTAGGGGCAGAAGTAAATCAAAATCAAAATTCAAAAACCTCAAATGTCACTATTGCTATAAGAAAGGGCACATTCAAAAATATTTTTACAAATACAAAAAGGGAGAACATGGATGACAAAGGCAAGCAGCAAAGTGATGATGACATTGATCGTGTTGCCACCACTATTCCAGGAGATCTTGTTATTGTCTGTGATGAAAACATGATAAAATTTGCTAGTGATAAGACAAATTGGCTTGAAGATCAGTCAGAAAAGGATGGACTCCTCCAAAAGATGAGAAAGAACTTTTGAAGGATGAAGATACCTGGACAGAGGAAGAGGAAAGGGAAGCTAATTTTAATTCCAAAGCTCTGAATGCTATTTTTAACGCTGTCAATGTTAATCAGTTTCTTTTAATTGCTCAATGTATTTCGGCAAAAGAGGCTTGGACAACTTTACAAATAGCACATGAAGACACATCAACTGTGCGACGATCCAAATTGCAAATGATCAGTTCTCACTTTGAAAGATTACAGATGGACGAAATTAAAACTATTGTTGATTTCCATGCAAAATTGAGTGACCTAGCTAATGAGTCATTCACTCTTGGAAAGCAAATTACTGAAGAAACATTGTTACGCAAAACCCTGAGATCTCTTCCAAAACAGTTCAATCACAAAGTAACTGCAATTGAAGAAGTAAAGGATATTGATACAATCAGGCATGAAGAGTTAATCGGCTCATTACAAGCTTTCGAGATGAACTTAAAGCCAAATCGGAAGGACAAAAGTATTGCTTTTCAAGTTGCTAATCCTAGTGATTCAAAAATTGATTGTTCTGAAGTTGTTCAGCAAGCAATGTCCCTGATCTCGAGAAATTTCAAAAAAATGTACAGACGAATCAAAGGCAAGCCAAACCTCAGTCAAATCAGGAACAATACCAAAAACAAAAATCTTTTGGTAAGCCTTACTCTGATTTAAGTGATTCTAATATCAAGACTGACAAAGGTATACAGTGCAGGGAATGTGAAGGTTATAGTCATATTCAGGCTGAACGTGCAACTTATCTCAAAAAACATAATAAGTCTCTTATTACTACGTGGAGTGATGGTGAACAAACTGATGAGGATGAGGAAAGAGCTAAACAAACTAATAATTTTGTTGCCCTACATGGTAAAGTTGATTCATCTAAAGATGACAATCCAAGTGTGACAAATGTTGGACTAGATGAAGAGACAGAGGTAAGATAATGCTTTCCATAATTAACTAGCATAGACAGTGATAGTGAACTCACTCCTGATGAAATGGTTGAAGCCTATGAGGAATTGTTCAAACAATGTATCAAGCTTAATAAACTAAACAGAGAACTAGAGCTTAAGGTAAAAACACATATGTCTGAGAAAGAACAATTTGAAACTAAAATCAGTTTTTTGATTGCAGATTGTGAAGCAAAGGAGCAGAAGCTTCAGAAACTGTCAAAGGAACATGACAATGCAATGAAAACTATGAGGATGATGAATGGTGGCATAGATAAACTGAATCAAATATTGGCAGAACAAAAACAGTCATATGATCGTCGAGGTTTAGGCTATGATGAGAGTCATAACAATTTTCCACGACAAAAACTCAGAACAGAGAAATCTGAGGTGATGAATTCATAATCACATGGTATTGATATACAAAAGTTTATCACCAAAGGTAAGACAAAGGTATTTGTACCTACTTGTCACTACTGTTTTCAAAAAGGACATATTAGACCCAACTATTTTAGGATGTTATACAGTTCTGTTTATCACATGTCACCAACACAACATCAACAGGCTCGGAATCACAAGATTAAACAAATTTTGGTTAAGAAAAATAATCATCACTCTTTAGTAGGATTTATGTCTTTAAAAGTATCTAATTCTGATTTATGGTTTTTTTATAGTGGTTGTTCTCGTCACATGACTAGTAGAAAGGAATATTTAAAAGATTATCATGAATGTAAACTTGGCCAAGTCACTTTTGGTGATGGTAAACCGGGACAAATCTTGGGAAAAGGAACTCTTATGGTAAAAGGAATGCCTCATCTCCATAATGTAGTTTTAGTAGATGGTCTTCAAGCTAACTTGATTAGTATTAGTCAGTTGTGTGATGATGAACTGTTTCTTAAGTTCACCAAAGATGCATGTCATGTGTATGATGAAAATAAGAACTATGTACTGTTTGGTACTAGATCTTCAAGCAATTGTTATACCATTGATACAACGTTACGTTGCAATAGTGCAAGTAATAATAATATTGAATTGTGGCATGAGAGATTGGGACATATAAACTTCAAACAACTAACCGAAATCTCTGTTACAGGTGTTGTCAAAAGAATTCTTGACTATGGAGTAAATAAAGGTGCAATGTGTGACGCTTGTCAACTTGGAAAACAGAAACATCAAACACATAAAGCTATCAATTTTATTACCACTTCTCGTCCACTTGAACTATTACATATGGATCTCATAGGTCCTATGCAGGTTGAAGTGTAAGAGGCAATAAGGATGTGTTTGTATGTGTAAATGATTTTTCAAGGTTTATCTGGGTAGACTTTCTTAGGGAAAAATCAAATTCATTTGAATCATTCAAAAGATTATCCATGCGATTAATCACTGAAAAAGCTGATGTTTATGGAAAAATTGTTTGCATCAGAAGTGATCATGGAAAAGAATTTGAAAATACCATTTTCACTAATTTCTGTGATGATCATGGCATTTTGTATGTGTTCTCTGCACCAAAAACTCCACAACAGAATGGTGTTGTGGAAAGGAAAAAAAGGACTCTACAAGAAATAGCTAGGGTAATGTTATGTGCTAAATGAATACCATCAAAATTTTGAAGCATTAAATACTACTTGTTATATCATTAATCGTGTTTATTTCAAGATAGGAACAAAATTGTCTTCCCATGAAATTTGGAAAGGAAGAAAGCCAAATGTTTGTTACTTTTATGTCTTTGAAAGTAAGTGCTTTATTTTGAATGAAAGAGATAGGCTTGGTAAGTTTGATCAAAAGAGTGATGTTGGTGTTTTTCTTGGATATTGAACAAATAGTCAAGCTTATAGAGTAATTAATCAACGTACTGGAAAAATCATGGAGTCTAGTAATGTTGCGTTTGATGAATCTATAGTGACTTTATCAAAGGCAGAAGATGAACAAAGAGGAAAATCTGGTACTCAAATGACCGGACAGCAAGAACAATCAACAGATGAAGATCATGACCCTCCCAGTAACTCAGAGAAATGCATCATTCCGCTTGAGACAATTCAATCCATAGGAAATTCATCATGAGCAATACATTATGAAACTCAAGAGACATAAACAGATACAGGTAAGAGAGTTTGAAGACAAATTCCTTCCAAAATTCAAAAAACATGTCCATTGGAAGAGGTAATTTTAGATTTGGAGGAAGGAATGCGCACTAGAGGTAAGGCTAAAGTTGATTATAAAGATATGATTAGCTCTGTCTGCTAGTTGTCTACTATAGAACCTAAAAATGTGAATGAAGCTTTGAAAGATGACTGTTGGATAAATGTCATGCATGAGGAACTAGAACAATTCAATAGATTGGATATTTGGTCACTAGTACCGAGGCCACAAAATATAAAGGTTATTGGTACTAAATGGATCTTTAAGAATAAAACAGATGAGTCTGGAAATGTTGTTAGAAACAAAGCTAGGTTAGTTGTTCAGTGATATACACAAGTAGAAGGTATAGACTTTGATGAAACATTTGCACCTGTGGCTACGTTGGAATCAATTAGACTATTGATATGTATTGCTTGTTTGCATCAGTTTAAATTGTATCAAATGGATGTCAAAAGTCCATTCCTGAATGGTGTTCTGACTGAAGAGGTTTATGTTGAACAACCTAAGGGATTTGTTGATCCTAATTTTCCAGATCATGTGTCCCAACTGAAAAAGGCATTATATGGTTTAAAACAAGCCCCTCGAGCTTGGTATAAAAGGTTAACAAAGTATTTTCTAGAACAAGGATACAAACGAGGGGGAGTTGATAAAACATTGTTTGTAAAATGGTTTTCCAATGATATTTTAATTGCTCAAATCTATGTTGATGATATTGTGTTTGGTTCGACTTCTGTTAAACACACAGATGCCTTTGTGGAACAAATGACACAAGAATTTGAAATGAGTATAGTTGGTGAATTGACATTTTTCTGGGGTTGCAAGTTAAACAATTTGCAGATGGGATATACATCTGACAAAGCAAATATGCAAGAATGTTGGTTAAAAAATTTGGTCTAGAAAAGGCTAAAACTGTTAGAACACCAATCTATACTAATATAAAACTATCTAAAGACAATGCAGGAACAGCTGTGGATTCAAGTCTGTATCGAAGCATGATTGGGAGCTTGTTATATCTTATAGCAAGTAGACCAGACCTATGTCTCAGTGTTGGTATCTGTGCCAGATATCAAGCAAATCCCAAAGAATCACACCTGATGACAGTCAAAATAATCATTCGATATGTTAATGCCACATTAAATTATGGCATCTGGTATACAATTGACACTACAGCGTTTTTGGCAGGTTTCAGCAATGCAGATTGGGCTGGAAACCTGGATGATCGTAAGAGCACTTCTGGAGGATGTTTCTACCTTGGAAACAATCTGGTTTCTTGGTACAGCCGGAAGGAGAACTCAATCTCATTATCAACAGCTGAAGCTGAATACATTGCTGCTGGAAGTTGTTGTACACAACTATTGTGGATGCAACAAATTCTAAAAGATTACGGTATTATACGGGATATGTTTACTGTGTTTTGTGACAATAAGAGTGCCATTGATATATCTAAGAATCCTATTCAGCACACTCGCACTA
>JAOXNR010026331.1:0-21403 GCA_028571225.1 Parsonsia alboflavescens | reverse complement strand
AAAAATATTTTCCTATAATGCCCTTTATGCAAGATTTGAAGGGAGAATAGAGTTTTGGATAGAGAAATAGATAGACAACAAAGATAAGGGTAATAAGGTAAAATCCAGTCAGCTACATAATAAATTATTTTAACTACATAATAAATTAAAAATAATGACTTATAATTAGGTATAATAAAAGTTAGCTCTAATAAATCATAAATAATGACGAAGAAAGTATGAATTTAATTAATTGAGTTTTTCTAAAAAGTAATTGAAAATTATACATGGATATTTCTCATTTTTTAATTTTAATCAAATTTTATTTTGATTGGATGGTGAATGACAGATTAAATTACTTTTTTTTAAATATATTGTTATTTTTAATTTTATTATTTCATACTTTATATGACTATTATTAATGATTTTATGTGCAATGCGCTAATTTCTATACTTGTCTGGAACAAAAGTAAGTGTACGACCGTATTCGAAGAAAAAGAAGTTGAATATATCTCAATTTTGACTGAACTTCAGTTTCAGTAAATAAAAGGACCAAAATTGAAGGTAGAAAAAAATTTTAAGAACCACAAAATTTGTAACATTATGGCAGGTTCAATCATGAATGGTCACGAACTTTGTAATATTCTAAATTAATTGTAACATAACATTGACTATAATAATAATATGTAGCATCAACATAATAAGGTCTACAATGGTATTATAAAAATTTCCCATTAAATTTTTGTCTAACTGTATTTTTTGTGATCCTCTAAGCAAGCCGGTCCACAAATCATTGTTGTAATTGTTGCAAAAGTATAGATCAAATATTTTCAAAATTCTTCCTTCATCCGAAATTAAATATCTCAATTTGACTTACAAGTATTTTAATTAAAAGGGTTTGGCTTAATTCATTAGTACCATGCATTATCAATTTTCTTAATAAAATTTTTACTAATTTAAGAAATGAAATATTTAATTTCGAACGATCTAAAATGAAATATGGGACATTTATGAATATATAAAATTGACTCTTACTCTTCTTCTCCTGCACGGTATTATTTTTATATAAAAAAAAGGAAAATATTGATTGCGTTGATAAGATGCAAAAATATCAGTTTTCGTTGTGCTCGAAAACGACTTTGAATTTATGTGCGAAATAATTGGGACAAAAAAATCTGAGCTTCATCTCTTATTGTTACAACTAATTTAATTTCTTTTCATAATTTTTTCTTTTATTTTTCTTGGGCGGCAAAAAGTTATATATTTTATAGAATTTTCTACAATATTTAATTGCTTCAATAGATTATATCGATTTATATATAATACTTCTACTATCCGAAATTAAATTTATATCTATCTTAGTTTATCCAAAATTAAATATTTCATTTTTAAAAATAAATAAATTTTTAATATAAAATCTCATTAACCACCTCCTATATTTAAATATTTACAACAACTTGCATAATATTCTTTCTATACTAATTACGCTAGTAAGAAGAATAAATTAATAACATTGTAAAAATCAAAAGATTTCCTTAATTTTTGAGCAAATCAAAATGGGATATATATATATATATATATGTATATATTTTTCAACTATGAATTTTTGTTGGAGTACGTAAGAAAGAAGGTCCATTTTACTTTGCTAAACAATGAAGTGTTATTTAATTTATAGTTTTAAATGATTCTTGAAGTACATAGAAGGAATAGGGAAAAGAATTGTATTCCGAAATTGAATATCCAATTTTTATTTGTAGGAATATTAAAAAAAAAGGATTTGATTTAGTTAATTTTAACATTATTATATCACTTTACTTAATCAAAGTAATTTTAACATTATAATATCATTTTTTTAATAAAGATTTAAATAAATTATGAAATGATACATTCAATTTCCATACAACTTTAAGTGATTTTGAACGGAGGGAGTAATAGAATAAAAAAATTCTGATTTTGGTGACCTTATCCGGGCAGGCATGGTAATGGAATCAGGGACGTTGCTTGGGATACCTTTCCATAACTTTCAATTTTCTCTTAAATAAACCATATAAAGGGAAAGTAGAACATCATAACCAAAGAGCATTATCGATAAAGCCAAATGGGAAGACTATGATGAGATGGAAAAGAAAGGGAAAAAAGGGGTGGGAAGGCGCAGAAATGAAAGAGCTAAAAAACAAAATGATTAAAGTAACTTGGTCTATGCTTTTGGTGTAGCTTTATTTTGGGAGAAAAAAATAAGTGGGCCAAATCACATCCCACGAATTATTATTATTTCTTTATTTCACAATATTACTTCTAGAAGCCATTCCGTTCTGCTTATATATTATTCCAGTATTTAAATGTTTGCATATAGACATATAGATACAGAAAAATGATTAACTTGTGTGGAAAAAAAAAAATATCAAATGACTTTTAAAATTAAAGCCATGGAATTGATAAGGTAATTAATTAATTCCCTTTTTTTAACAAAAATTTGAAATAAAATACTTTTTTAAACTTAAATATCCCTTCCTTCAAAATTAAATTTCATCTATTGACTTAATTCAAAAAATAAAAAGTATGGTCATGTGAGTTAATAGATGTAGATCATTTAATTAATAAAGTTGTTAGCATAATGGAGATTTAAATTAACAAATATACTAAAAAAATTATACATTTTATTTTAACAATAATGTTATGGTTGGAGTGTAACGCAACATACCTCACAAAGTGCTCATATTAAATCTTTAACGGTCAACAGTTAAAGATCGACTGTCTTTTATATATATATATATAACTAAATTCTAAAAAAATAAATTGAACTCTAAATGTACTTTATCATATTTTATTTTTTTAAAAACAATTTATCGTTAATTTTGAGAGTTAAAGATTTAACTAAAATATTAATTTTGAAGTATTTGGTAGCACATTATTACATTTTCATTATTTTATATATCTTAAAATAAAAATATGGACAGCCTATATAGAGTGCCATGTACTTACGTATGTATTTATCTCCTGTTGCGCTCCTCCTTTGGGAATACAATACATGTATGGGTTTCAAATCATCATTTTCTTTCCAATAAATTTGTGCGAATATCACGTGGGCCCATCTATAGCTATATATGAAGAGAAGAACTGGAGATGCAGATGGCATCATTTCAAATCGTCTCATTATATTAAATAAATTTATATTTATTAAATAAAAATATTAATAAATAAAATATAAAAATCATTATTAAATAGTTTACATTAATTCAAATACGCTACTATTTTTTAATATTATTCAAATTTTACCTTAATTGAAATATAAGTTACAAATCTTATATATCATTTTTGCTCCAAATTTTGTAATTAAATGTAATAAAATATAAAATGAAAAGAATATAAAGTAATTAAGTTATAAAAAAGTAGAATATAAAGAGTTATCATTACATATTAATGTTTAGATGAAATAAATATTACAATATTTTATTATTATCTCTTACAATTTATTATTACAATTTGAATTCCACCAATAATATTTCTCAATTACAATATATAACAATCAGTAGAAATTAGGATAAAGAAGGTCTAAAGAAAATGAGAATTGTGATTTTGAAAGACATTTGATTCGAAAATTTAAAAAGATTTATGATTTCATTAATTTTTTATGTATAATTCAAATAAATCTTTAGTAATATAATACTATTTAATATTTATATTTTGTGGTTGAATGAATTTGAATCACCTTTGAAACAATAAAATTAGAAAGATTGTTTTCAAAAAGCATTTGTATTACAAGTTTTTATATTAATAAAATTTCTTGATTTCATTAATTTTTTATGTCTAATTTAAATAAATAATTAATAATACAATATTATCTAATACTTATATTTTGATTTGAATGATTTTAAATCACAATTGAAACGATGCACATCCTCAGTCCATCACTTGAGTTTAAGATTAGTTATGTATGGGAGAACAAATCTATTGGTGTTGAAAGTGGCCATAATGGTAAATGTAATTAATAAAAACAATTATAGTTACACTTTATTATTTTTAAAATAAACAATGTCAATCCGATACTTTATTTGAGTACGTACCTATCACTACCATTGACTTTCACCCGGGCAAGACTGCAAGTGTATGATAGCGAACCCGTTTCGGATTGCAAATTTTCTAATATTTTTATGTGATATTTTTTAATATATCAATATAGAATTTATACTTGTATTAAAAGATTAAATTATCATAGGAAAATTAATTTATCTTTTTAAGATTCAATTAATAAGATATATCTAAAAATATTTAAAAGAAGAGTGTAAATTTTTTTTATTAATATATTAGAGAGTATCATAAAAATTACAAAAATCAAAACCATCATTTTGGCAATAAGATCAGAATAATAAATTACAAAAATCAATAATAATTCAAGAATATTTCTCTAACATTTTAATAATAGTTTTTATATTTAGAACTAGATAATTCCCTAATCGAATTTTGACTTTGACGCAATAATTAAAAAGAGAATTTCTATGCAATAATTTCTCTTAATGGTAACCCAAAGATGAACATATGGCATTTCAAAAGTTCAAATTCTTTCCCGGACATTTTTGCCGAATCAAGCACAACAGAACATTACCTAATATCCAAACCACCTAATCATTGAATTGTCAAGGGAGTATATAATAAATGGTAAAAATAAAATACCCTATAAATAATATATTGTCAACTGGGAAATTTCTCTCTTTTCTAATTCCCATATTTCATTTTCACCAAACGGGTGAGTTATGCTCAGATATGTCCAGATTTGGCAGTGTCATCAAAATCATTGTGATGTAACTTAAAATCGTGGTCGTTCATCCTTATCTACTATTACTATTTTTTATTATTATCATTATCTATATGTTTCGGTATTACTGTACAAACTGCAAAGATCTTCTTCACCTTCAACTACGGCGCATTACTGCATGATGAGAGAGGCAGACGACTTATTTTTTCATAACTCTTTTCTTTTTTTTCAAGAATTAATTAATTGACGGAGTTTGCTTTGATTTAACGACTGTCATATTTAATTATATTAATAAAACTATAATCTGTAGTTAAAAATGTTATTGAATTAATTTACATATAATCAAATAAAGAAAACATTATTTTTTTCATCCAGAATATTAAATGTTCAATTTTGATTTTGAAGATAATAACATCTAATTCTTCAGTAAATTTTTTTTATTATTTTAAAAAATAAGATATTTAATTCTAAACTGATCAAAATTAATAAACCGACAGAGTATTTTATTTTTGGTTGGGTGGAAATCTCCATTGCTTCAACGAAATGGGTGTGTCCGGGTTCCACCGGTTTCTAATCAAAGGTTGCCCGCTACCCCACGAAAAAGAATACCGAGTACAGGATTCGGACGTCCTTTTCACTTGAAGAACATTTGTTTACCCACAGAAGCCATTGTGCCTTGTAGGTCCTTCCATCATTTTTTCCACTGTTACTCCACTTCCTATACATCTATCCCTTCCCAAATCTCATTTAGAAATTTACTCCCTTAAAGTTTTAGATGCTCCAATAAATACTCCCTCCCCCATTAAGTATAAATTATTTTAAAAATTTTTTTTCATTAATTATAGGTATTTGAAGGCATTTTTTCTATATTACCCTTAACAATTTCTTTTCCCTATATGTTGTTGTTAGTTTGATTAGCATATAAATAGGGATATTTTAAGAAGAAAAATATTATTATTATTATTATTTTTCAAATTATGTTTAGTAACTTATATATAGTTATAGAGGAAGTAAATGTTTAATTCTTAAATGAAGAAATTTCCCTGATAAATTAAGTTTATGTAAACTTATATCGGTAATTCAGTCACAAAATTATAAACATATATGCTATTATAACTGAAATATAACAATAAATTGCAAGAGAAATTAATTCACATTAAAATCAAAAAAGATTTATTAGCGATTGGTTAATGTGAATAACAATCGAGTAATATAAAAATTACCGTTATTTTTTAACCAATGTTAAAAAATTGCATCAATGATGAAATGAAAATCGAAAAGGTTAGATGGGAAAACTGGTATACCGGGAAAAGCAGTATACGGAGAAGACTGAGCCAAAGATCTCTGGGCTTTGGCTCCACCATTGGTGTTGGTGCGAAGTCTTGATGAGTTGGCTTTTGCTACTTTGCCTACTTGCCAGCTTGGAAGGGCTGTCATGAATGAATATCAGCCTCGACAAGTGGCACTTTCTTATCGCTACATCATGTAATATATTTATATTATTCATATATATATATATATATATATATATATATATATATAGCTTGACTGTACAGTATGACATCTCCAAAACGAGAGTCATTTTTTATCCATGTATTTTTTTTGTTTTTTCACTATTAAAATGGTATCGTCGCCTCATAATGTGACTCCGTACATCTTAGAAATTTCATATATATATATATATTTATATATATAAATGTTATGAAGGGTTACGGAACTTAAATTTTGAAATGTTTCAATTAAATTTTTAATATTTAACTAACTCTTTTTTAAAAAAAATAAAAATAAAATATAATCAAATATACTTAGTTTATTTTTTAAAAATTTAATTTATAAAATATATCTTTTAAAAAAACTTATAAAAGAATTTATTTTTTTTAATAAAAAAAATTGACATAATAGTTGACTATTAAAAATTTAATTAAAACACTTTTTAACTCCATAACATTACATGACATTTCCCTATATAAATATATTGCACTCCGTATTATATATTTTCTTGAGAAAATTTTGATTAAGGATGGGGCCGTCAGTACAAGCCCACACGTGCTTAAGTACATTTTTCCGGAAATTATTGGAAGGGGTCGACTGGACGCCGGACGAGGAATCAAGTACAGGAGGAAATCATTGGAGGCTCCCATTTCTTTCTATTATTATGATTATTCTGATAAATGTGTCTCCTAATTTGTGAAACAGAGGAAAGGTCTTACTTTCTATTAAAATTTTGTAATTTATTGTTCATATAATATTCATTTTTTTTGAATTAAATATCTTATTTTTTACATCTATAAATTATATTGAAAGAGTTTTACTTCTTTCATTTTAAACATAGCTATATTAATTGTTTTGTAAAAACTCAATTAATTTAAGAAATAAAACATTCATTTACGAATATTCCAAAATAGAAATGTAGAAATTTAATTTTGGACATAAAGACTAAAATATTACTCTCTCCGTCCGCAATTGAATATTCCTATTTTCATATTAAGTTATCTAAAATTGAATGTCTTATTTTATTAAATAGTTATAATTTTAATATAAAGTCACGTTAATAACCTTCTTAATTCTACAATTTACATCCACTTGCACAATGATTTTACAACGAACTATATTAATGATAAAGATAAATTGAACACTACATGTTTTTTTCTTCAAATCAAAATAAGATATTCAATTTCAAACAGAGAAAATAAAAATCAACCTAAAATGTTTTTTTAAATAAAAAAATAAGTAGTTGTTTTTTTTTCATTATATAATATATATATATATATATATATATATTCCTATATTGTCTTTGCCAAAAGACGACTCATGTTTCTGTAGAAAAGAAAAAAGAAAGTCCACTAATCCGTGTGCGTTCTGTTTGGAATAATCATTTAAGTGTCGTCCCCACATATATTCAACTCCTATACTGATTTGGGGGGAAAATATACTTTCCCTATCCGAAATTGAATGTCCGATTTTAATTTGCATATATTTTTAAAAAGTGACGTAACTTAATTCATTTTATACCTAATAATATTAATTTCTTAATCAAATTTTAACTAGTTTAGGAAATGAGACATTCATCTCCTGACAACTCAAAGGGAATTATGGACAGAGGAAATACTAATTATCTGTATAACTATTATTTTTTAATTGCTTATATAATATAACCTCACTCTGTCATCATTATTTACACTAATAAGAAGTTTCGTTGATAGCATGTCGTTGAAGTAGAAAGGAAGTTAATACCAAAAATAAAATAAAAAAGTTTCAATTATGAACTGGGATCCATTAGACATTACGAGCCACATCACATATTTTTCCTTAATACTTTGTAATGAAAAAAAAATATATATATCTCTTGAGTTGATATAAATCATAAGTCCAGTATGAAAAAATGGAGTAGGTTCATAAATTTTTTGAAAAAATCCCTTACCGGTCAATTTTTAAGGTTTTGTAATTATTGCCGTGGACCATTTCCAAATATTTAGTCCAAACGTGAGTATGCCGATTTCGTGCGCCATCCTCAGCATAGTTACTTAAAATAAAAGCTTTTGGGGAACAAAAAAATGAAGAAGAAAGAGCAACTTGAGTTCACTTTTATTTATTATTATTATTATTATTATTATAAGTCATTATTGATAGTTTAATGATTATTTTATTCATTTTTCTAAATATTACTCATGTTTTCTTCATAAAATTTTCTTTCTTTTATTTTTAATAATCTTCTTCACATTTTGGGGAGAAAAAAAATATTTTACCTTAATATTGACAAAATGACTATAAGTAACTTATAATTAAAAACAAAATGAGAATATTTTTAAAATTCAAATATCTCCAATTTATAATCTCAATTTTGTTTTTTACGAAAAACTATTGAATTGAGAATAAAAATGTAAAAAAAAAAAAAAATTCATATTTATGCTTATGAATTAAGATTATAAAATAACTTAGGTTTTAAAAGATTAAAAAAAATTAAACCCTAAATTTAATACTCCTTTCATCACTATTTAGAAGTCATTTAGATTTTTTTTTATCACTAAATATAAGTCATTATTATTAGTATATTTGGTATTTTATTGATTTTTTACCATATCATCCATGTGTCTCTCTTTTTCGCCCCATTCACTTGTAAATTTGATCAAAAACATAAATTGTTAAGAATCTCATATCATGTATTTGTAAAGACATATTATAGTATATATGGACTTTGACAATTCTCCTCATTTGAACTCGCTTATGGGATTGAATTAGATTCAAATTCACATTTTAACATGATATAAAATCTTTTATCACATATATATCACTTTCAATTTGTTTAATTTGATATTTTATTTATTTATTTTTAAATAAACGTTAATTTGCATTGGTTTGAGCTTTAAAAAAAAAAAAACGCAGAGTCAAAACTACAGTGCATAGTCTAATAAAAAACGGCTCTCGTAAGCAACGTCGTCCTTTTTTCGTTGCCTTCATGTTGTCTTTTTTCAACGTCTACGGACACCTGAAAAAGATCTTTAATCATTTAAACAGGAGGCTGCAACGCATTCCATTGTAGTGACCTTCCATTGCAGTAGTCTCCAACAAGGAACTTCCAAAAAATTTTATTCCTAAAATATTTTCTACTATTATAAACTCTCTACTTTCAAAATTAAATGGTTTTTTTTTTCTATTTTAAAACATTTAAAATTAAATATTTCATTTTAAAATTTAATTAAAATCTTACAAAATAATTGGTATTTCTATATTTTAGATACACTAAATCAAACACGGTACTTCTTTCGGTGCTTCAAAGCCTTCTAAAGCATAGTTTGATTTGACATTAAAGCCAGTTAAGCAAATCAAACTTTGGCATTTCATTTTGCCACGAAAGCAAACAAAAGCTTTGATTGATTTTAATGCGTGAAACATCTTTAACTAATTTTATGTAAATGTAACCGACTAACAGTAGAAAACTTTTTCCCCTTTCCAGAAACATCGTCTATTATTAGAAGAATAATGCTATTACTCCTGCCACTAAATTAAAAAGAAAATAAATTTAATTCAAGTTATTCATCTAAAAGGTTCAAAATAATCAATCAAGGTCTGAAATTTTGGGATACACTTGAACATATTTTTAAATTTTATTTTATATATTTTTTCATAAGAAATTAAATGTTATTATATATAATAAAAATCTAACTAAAATTAAAAAAAAAAATTCAAGTAAAATAAAGCATTTATGACTGAATAAATAATATATTTCTATCAGTAAATTTCAAAATAATTAATAAATAATATAACTAAATAATAATCACAACATTTAGTTGATGCAAAATAAATTATAATCTAACTTATTAAATGAAAACCTTAAGATTGATATAATTAATAGTAAGAAAATAAAAATTATATATATCTTTATAAAACATATAAATATATATATATATATTAATATTATTCTTGGTCCCAATAATTATAAATATATATATGTATATATTTATTTATTTATGGAAATTCCTAATATAAATAATTAGATTCATGTCCTTATATGTGAACCTCCTTAGTTCATATTAAATCACATTTTTTTTCTATCTATTGGTGTTCGGGTCAGACTCTTGCACGACTCTCAACTGTTTTATTAGGACTTGTAATTTACTAAAATTAGAATATATACGAGATCGAGTCGAACCCATAACCTACAGTATATAAGCTATACTTCCAGACAATTCTATCACACACTAAGATGACATATTAAACTACGTTTAGCCACAAAATACTTGTACTCTTTGCTTTGATTACATAAATATGGAGCAAGATATCCATACCTCCACCACACACACATATTAAATCACTTGATTTAAATACTTGTACCCTTTGCTTTGATTACGACCTGATCCATATTAAATTACATTTACTAAAAATGAACACAAATTACTGATACTCTATGCCTCAGTCCTACAAATTTGACTTAATTGGTGAGTTAACTTAATATGTATGAAAATATGGAACTTAAGACTTAACCTGTCTTTTACTTAAAATTGATTAAATAAAAGCTAGCATATAGTGGAAATTTTATGTAAAAAGTAACATTCACTTGAAATAACATCCATTCTACGGAGCTTCAATTTTTTTAAGAAATGCTTATTGAACTTTAATAAGATTCTCAAATATAAAGCCGGTTTGTTTGGGTTTAAAAAAAGTACATATTTTGTTCTAATACGTACTTAAATAAAAGAAAATATTGTTTTAAAAATGAGAGAGAAAATAAGAAGAAAAAAAATTTAAGTAAAACTAATATGAAAGTTGAGGAGTTAAAAGTGCTTCTCTTATAGGTTACTTATTATAGCTTAAAAAATAAGTCAAATTTTGACTTATTTCTCAACTTGTATTTTTTTTCAAAAGTTTATTTAAGTATTTATCGGAATAAAAGAAGTGTTTTTTTAAAGCCAAAATAAACAGGCTCATGGTCTTAGTTATTACTCCCTCTATTGTATAATATAATTCATTTAAGAGTATTTCGTTTGTCTTATACTATAAATTGTTTCACAATTATTAATTCTTATTATTTTGATGTTTTTTTTGTTTTTATTCTCATTCATTTATTGTAAAAAAAAAAGTATAATTATAGTTAAACGGAGAAAACACGGATATTTTTAACATTACATAGTAGTATCATTTAAAATTTTTTTAATCCATGCAAAATTTTGACTAACCCTTTATATTTTGGGATGAAGATAATATTAAAATTGTTGATAATTACTTTTTGCCATTAGTTTCCAGCCACTTGCTGCGAACGAGAGAGTGATAGTTTTGCAAACACTAAGTAGCTTTATTTTTTGTGGCCTCTCCTTCATTGTACTGACCTATATATATACCACCATCATCATTGATCTCTTCCATTCAAGCCTACCATCTATTTCCCTTTCTTCTTCTTAATCTCACCCTCCCAAGAGAAACAGCAGCTCAGTAAATTTTGCCGATCTAAAATGGAGATCGAACCAAGCCCGCCGGTGTTTGCCAAGAGACTCTGGAACATTGTCAGAATTGTGTTCTGCATGTTGAAAAAAGGCATACCGAAGAGAAAGCTTCTTCTCGACCTTCACATGATGTTCCAGCGAGGCAAAATTGCAGGCAAAGAAATCATGCTTCATCTCCACCAGGACTACTACTCTTCCATGGCCTGCCGCTCTGCCGACGTCCACATGTCCATTGTTCCCCGCCGGGAGTACGAGTTCAGCTGCAGCAACAGTCCGGCATATCTCTCCCACTTCTCCAATAAGCGCAGAAATCAGTACAAGTACCAATACAGAACACAAGATCAGATGAATGTTGTGAACAAAGTGATTGATATGTTGAGTAGTTATGAGAATATGGTGGAGGCCAATAATTCGCCTGCGTCGGCCGGTTTACCGGGCTTTGGACAGAGCCCGATGGTGAGGCAGCTGCGAGTGACGGACTCTCCTTTTCCGGTAAAGGAATACGAGGAAAATCCTCAAGTGGATAAAGATGCTGAAGAGTTTATTAAGAAATTCTATAAACAACTGAAGCAGCAACAAGGAAGAGTTGCCGCCCTGGAATCACCCTCACCGTATCATAAATGGGCTCGATGAATTCATGATGCCAAATTATCTACTGTAAAATTTGTGAGATATTGAAAGAAATCAAAATTCTGAGGCATATGCTATATATGTTCAGACATATATGCCCCTCTCCAAGCATACATTTTCACCCAGTTAAAATGAAGTTCTAGATAAGAGCTAGCTGCCTCTGTAGTAACCCAGTAAAACCTTCACAACTGCGAACTTGTCCCGTTCAATTAATGCTTTGGAAGACAGTTTAATGTCGGTTTCTCATAAGTTGACGTTTCTTGAAAGTTGAAGGTAGTCTGGTTTTACCACGGTTGATCCGAAGAAGGCTGTGTGCTGTATTACCGGGGCGTCAACAACCAAAGGCAAACTTGCTTCTCTGACTTCTTTCGGGTCCCGGTGTTTGTTTTTTTTCCCTTCTCTTTTTGATCTTGTCCCTTTTTTTCTTTTTCTATATGTAATTTTAGGAGTGGAAGAAAAAGTAATTTTCTCGAATTTCAATTCTCTGCTTTTGTTAAAGCTTTGTAGTACCTTCCAAGACTGGGGAAGACTTATAAAAGAAAAGAAAGGCGGAGGTAGGGTGCCGGGGTAATACACATGTTAGAATTTGATATGCATCTCTATTATTCTATTTTGAAATTAGACCCAAATTCATATACATATTTAAATATCAAAATACAATCGACTCAACTTATCAAGATTAATGGCCGATAAGGAGATTAAATTCATGATTAAAATGCATCGTATATAGATATCACCTTTCAACCAACAAATCACACCAAATACATGTAAAATAAGAAAAATAAAAAGGAAGTTGAAAAAAAAGGTATTGTGCTTGTCCAATAGTGTAGTTTTGGAATTTCTTGCTTCCAACGAAGCTATTGGTTTACGAGTTTTTGGAATTCTCATAAATTCTGGGGCCGGGGGGATTTAATTTAAAGGACAAGTGCATCTTTTGTCTTTGCACGGTCCTTCGTGTGTTTCTATTGTGCCTACGATCGGTTTATTATTGAAGTAGTTGAAGGGTCACCCATCATGTACAACGGGGAAATTACGTTACAATCTCACGCTCTTTGCTTTGCAAATCAGAAAAGTTGAACTCTTGTTTTAAATCAAATACGGGTGCTGCGAGAAATGGCGGTCACATTAATACAACTCTTTCATATCGGTAAAAGAACGGAGTATCATTTTCGGTGGAAATTTGTGAAACGCAGTAATTCAATTATGGAGTGAGTGCGATAGGAATTTACTAACGGCTTTCATAGCATTTCTGTTGAATTTTTTATTTCCTCATTTTGTTGTTAACTAATTTATGCTTTCTATTGGATAATAGTACCATGATTACAATTAGATAAGGGTGACAAAAGTTATATATAAATTAATGGAAAAAAGTCATAGTAATTGCTAAAGTATCATAATTAGATGTTG
The DNA here is from genome assembly GCA_028571225.1 of Parsonsia alboflavescens. NCBI lineage: Eukaryota > Viridiplantae > Streptophyta > Magnoliopsida > Gentianales > Apocynaceae > Parsonsia > Parsonsia alboflavescens. The sequence continues at coordinate 7,696 of JAOXNR010026331.1, read as the reverse complement.
TGCTTGTGTTTTAAGTTATTCGAGTCAAATTAGGCAAACTAGTCATGATTTGTTAATGTTAAGAAAAGATTGTGAATTTACCTTTTTTTCTCAAATTTTATTTTGGAAAAAAGTGTGGAGTTTCACCTTGAATAAGAGTTAGATTTTGTAGATAGGGATCATGTTGAATCTAGATAGGAGTATCTTAGTGAGAGAGCACTGAGAGGATATGAGATTTTCTATACAAAAAAAAGGGGGGACAGATGGGTCCAATTAGACCACTCAATATCATATAAATATATATATATATATATATATATATATATCTATATTATTCCCTTTATTTGAAAGAAATGTCCCATATTTCATTTTGAAAAATTTAAAATTAAATATTTTATTTCCAAAATTAGTTAAAATACTATAAAGAAAATAGTATTACAATGTTAAAAATTAACTAAGTTTCTTTTTTTAAAAAAAATTGTACAAATTAAAATAAAATACTTATTTTTGGACATAAAATATTTATTTTTGGACAAAAAAAAAACAATATACAAATTTAATTAATTAGTTAGATTAATAAAATACTTCCGTAATTAGCCTTGCTAACTAATAAGTATTCAAAAACAGCCATGCATGATTGCAATTTTTTTCCCCTTTTTTTTTAGGGGTAAATAAGATTTCGACTATGAAGGTAGTAAAGAATCTTGGTCTTGTATAGGCTTGGGTTAATGGTCTTTCTTTTGTTCATTTGTTTGTGATTGAATTTAGGGTACCTCCAGATTGCCCATTAAAGGACAATAAGTTATTAAAATTCCCCTGTTTTAAGATTAATTTTTCACCTATAATGAACGATGCCAATTTTTTTTTTTTTTTTCTTTTCTCTCTCTTGGGAGATAGAGAGGATTCAACAGCTTTGGATTAATCCTTCTTGTTTCATAGGTTAGCCAGGATTGCATTTCTAGAAAGATTTAAAAATCTAAAATAGTACCTTAAGGATGAAGTAAACAGATTTTACTTTATCCCAATTCCACATTAAACAAATATTAAAAAAAAATTTAAATCATAAAAAATAAATACATTTTTCAAATAATAAAAAGATTTAATGTTTCTTTTACTTGAAATTGGCTTCATATATCAAATATATCCTTATAAAATTAAATTTTGATTATTTGTTTAAAATAAAAAATAACGAGATTCAATTATTTTCAAAACTTACTATTACATTAAAAAGAAATTAGTTTTTATTTCATTATAATTTTTCAGAAAGTATACAGGATACTAAACGTGTTAAGTAGAGAACCATTGTGTGGGGGAAAAATAAAACCTATATTATTAATACATAAAAGCATTTCGGTGAGCTTGAGATGCTAATAAGTGTCGCATAAAAACTTCAGTATGTTAAATTTTTAAAATATTTTTAAGACAAAGTTTAATTATGTCGAAATCGATTACTTTCTCTATAACAAGATAAATATTACTAAAAGATTTTAGGGAAAGAGATACTAACGAAGAGAGAATCCAAGATATTTCAAAATATAAATATTTACGAAACTCATCATTATCTGAATGGTTTATTTTAAATAATAATAATAATAATAATAATAAATATTTGATATATTTATTGTAAAAATCTTTTTAAAAAATGTATATAACTATAAAAAATTTTTGAAAATTTATTTTTGGATAATATAAAAAATTAGAAGAGTTTCATTGATTAAAATCTTTTATAATATATATATTTATATATTTATAATCTTAAAAAAAATATATTAACTTTTGATTGGTGCCACTAACAATGCATGTTGAGATATTTTTCTCAATTGAACTTTTCTTTTTAATTTTATTATCCACAAAAGGATATTTTAAAGTAAAAAAATTTATTAACTTTTACCCCTTTATATAAAAAATAAGCGATAATATGTTTTTAACTAAATAAATATTTAACTGAAAAGTCAAATTTTAAACCTGATTGAAATAAATTAAATACCGAAAGCGTTATTAAAAAAGTCTTCACATTTTTAACTATTTATTTTATTTGTATAATACAATAATGATAATAATTTTAATTCAATTTATAAGGAAAAAAAAGTTCGCTCAACTAATTGAGTGAAATGAACATTATTGTAAATATTATTAAAAAATATTTCTAAATATAACAGAAAACATAGAATTTATATATAGTCTAATTTATAAATTAATTTTAAAATCAACAGTAAATCAATCCTTAAAATTATACTAAATAACGGTTATAATTCATGAGTTTAGATTAAATAAATTTTATAGCTAAACTAATATAAATTTCATTAATTCTTGCGAATTGGCCTGGACACAGATTAAAAAGTTATATAAATTTCATTAATTTAATATTCATTAAACTAAAAAAATAATTGTCTATATCTTTTTTAGAGTAACATAGATAAGCAGAAAATTTAGAAAATAATTTCTTATAATGATAAAACTAAATCATAAGAATTCATTTACATATATATAATTTGAATTTTAGAAAATATGATAACTTGGATGGGTGGTGGATGATATTGATTTACTTTTTCAGCTATAGAATTTTTTAAAAATTTTATTATTATACATTGAGGATAATTCAAAGTGATAATAATATTTCTTAGTACAAAAAAAATTCATTTCAATACTATTTAAATTTTCTTTAAAAAAAAAACTTCATTCAACTTATTTAAGCAAATGGAATAATAATGACATATTATTAAATAACATTTTAAAATATAATGACAAAAAAAAAAACGATAGACTTAACATAAAATATAATATAAAAATATCTATAATAAACCATTATATAAAATTTAAAAAGAATTGTATTAATTATAAAGAATATAATTAATTTAATTTTTCTTTAAAATAATTAAAATTTACACATAAGTATTTCTTATTTTTAATTTTAGAAAAGATATTAATATGTCCCCTTCGCAACCTAGGCCCCACTTGGCAAACCTAGGATCTTCTTCACTAAAATGGAATAAGTTTAGCTGATTAAATTTAACTCTTTTATGTAAGTTTAAGCTTTTAGGGTATGTATCTTTTTTAGGATACTCTTTTGGGTTAAGTCCTGTGTATATTCAAGAATAATGATTATGGGTTCGGGAGAAGCAAAAAAAAAAAAAAAAAAACAGAAGGAAGAAGCTCTTAGAGTATGTGGAAAATTTTATATATATCTTTACATTTTTTACCAATTGGTCTATGTTCAGGACTACAACAAGACAACGTATTTCAACAAGATTGTGGTAAATTAAGGTAGTTTTATGGTACTAATTAGTAACAATTATCACTACAGAACCATAGAAATATATAGAAGTTAGAGCAACGCTTTGATAAAAGCAACGAAGGGACAAATATCTTCTATGGTTTGATGAGTCTTCTCAATTTCAATGTCGAAAACGATCATACACTAATTGTAGTAAATTCATTTGTTGGCCATATCAAATACTCCTTCAATTCTACATTGCTCTCTCTTTTTCAAAATGATTGTCATTCAAAGTTGTTTTGAAAAAATTAAGGTAATCAACTATTTTTCTTCTATGGATAATGTTGTCTCTCATTATTACATTATTATTTTTTTCCTCTCTTATCTCTCTTATTGGTTGGTTAGTTATTAAAAATAGTAAAATAATAAATTAGTTTTGAAAGAAATGAAAACGAAAATTAATAAGAAGGATTGTAGAAGTAATTCATTTATATATTTTGTCTTAAAATATATAAACGACTATCATTTTTTAAACGGATAAAATTGTCAAGTGAATCAAGTTGACTCGCGACCCGACCGGCCTCCAACCCGGGTCAGTGAACTGCCCAGCCTACCCATAGTCCCCAATATGTGCAGCCCGGCCTGGCGCGCGGGCATAATGACTATAATGCAGTTTGAAATTTTTTTAAAAATTATTTATCAAAATGTCACTAACGGCTATATTCCCCGAAAAACTATAGATACCCCCTTCCACACCCTTAAAAATCCTCACACATTCTCTCCTCACATTCTTCTCCTCTCCGACTTCCAAACTCTTTACTCTATTCTCTAGTATTTTAATTTTGGCAATTAAATGAATAAATTTGGAGTTTCCATATTTGATCTTCCACAATTTCCAACTAATTCTTCCACATTTCAAGTTAGTTATTCTCTATTTACCTTCTAAGCTTTAAAATTTATAATTGTTATTCATTTGTTTTTATAGTTCAAATTGAAGTTAATTTTATTTTGTTACTTTCGATAATTTGTTACTTGTTCACTTATTTTTTCAATTTTATTTATTCAAATTGTTTTTGTATTTCTTACATAGTTGTTTGCTTTTATTTACCTTTATTGTTTTTTATTTGTTACTTGATTGCAAACTACTTTAGTTATTTTAATTAATCCATATTATTATTTTTTTTCTTTTAAAAGAATAGATCATGTTCTTTCTCCCACTGCATTAATATTGATGATGATGAGTTCGTCAGGGGTAATGAAGTGTATTGGCACCCACCACATTAAAAGCTCTCATATGTTCTTCTGATTGGATCAAAGCCAAAAGTCAATCTCAAGGGATGACTATGGCTATTTTGTTGGCAAATAAAGAGGAAGAATGAAAATAAAATGGAGAAGAAGCTTCATTAAGTGATGTGTATACTCATTAGTGTATTTTCATTTTAATTTGTCTAAATAGTTTCCAAGGAGGTTTAAGTAAACATTAAACAAGTCCTCCTCCTAGTCTTATGTATTTTTAATAATTTGTTATTAATAAATTTGAGGTTTTTTTTTCCCAATTTCCAATCATATAATTCTAATGCATTTTACTAAACTCAACTCAAGTTACTTAGTTACATAAGTTTTTTTAAAAAAATAACCTCCGTCCCCCTAGTTTATTTGACCAAAATGAATGTTCAGTATATTATTTTGTTTGAAAATTTATTTTCCAAGTAAGAAGGATTTTGTTAGCTACACATAAAATGATCAAGTACATAACTTTCGAACAAAAAAATAATTAAAGATTTTAAATGGTACAATAAAAGTTTAGAGATTTAATTTATTTAAATAAAAAAATAAGGGATTTAAAAAGATAAAAATAAAGAAAGAAAACTTACATGACAAAAGTATCAATAAATAGGAACTAAAATGGGAATTTATTCAGAAATTATTCTTTAAAAATAAAAAAAAATATAAAAATAATAAATAGAAAAAAGGTGAGAGAGAAGTGAGAACTTGAAATCCTCCCTCCAATTAAATAGGGAGTTGAAAGGTTGTGGCTGAAGAGTTCTTTGATAAAGCAGAGTCCCTCTCAATTAGATAAATGTGGTCAATTCTTCCTTTCGTTTTCTGCTCTCTCTCTACCTTGATTTCTCTCTAATAGCTTGATAGGACCATTGCGCTGCAAATGCATATCTGCAGGGAGAGGCTCAGTGATTGATATTTTGTGGTTCGATTTGCAGAGATGATTGAAGGAGACGCGTGGAGTTGCGAATTGTTTACATATTGTTGATGAATCCATCCCCACAATTTTAATCATTGGAATGAATCATATTCTCATGTACCTTAAACTACAACATAAGTTGTTGTCATAATTTCACATAGGTCTGTAGTTCGAATCACACCAACACTCTCCTGAATGTTAAGGTCTATGCGAACTGGCCCGAACACTGGTAAAAAAAAAAGTTGTTGTCCTATAAATTTGAAAATTATTAATATCCTTTTAATTAATGTATTCGAAAAAAAAAAATTATGAACCCAAATTAATACTAATGATGATAAGTATAAAGGAGAAATACTACATGATTACCTTAACTAATTTTCTTATTTTATATTAAAAAACTTATCAATTTATAAGAAAAAAAAAAGAATTAATTTTGGGCATGTTTACTGAGTTAGTTATAAAATAATACTCCCTTCATCCATAATTACATTTCTATTTTGAATTGTTTGAAAATGAATGTCTCATTTACTAATTAGGGAAAAGTTTCGTAAGGAATTGATATAATTAAGTGTAAAATAAAATAAGTTAACTAATTTTTTAAAAATTTGTACAGGTCAAAATGAAGCATTCAATTCCAAACGAAGATAGTATATAGTTGAAAGGTCATAATTTAAGTAATTAAATTAGGAAATATATAGATGTTTTACTCTCTCTGTTTCTTTTTAAAAGTCATCCAGGGTAGTGATTGTTTGAGTAATGAATATTTTTCTTGTATTAAAATATCCCTTATAATAAATAATGCTTATATGAATTCAATCATAATATTTATTGTGCTTAAAAGTGTATGAATGAAAAATTTTCATTAAATGCTTATTGGAAAATGAAAATACTTATTGAAAAGTGTATAGTGTGTCCTATTTTAAAATAAAATTGGTTAGGTAAAACCACTATGAAAATAAACGGATTGAGTAGTATATTATTGAAAGGTCATTCAAGTAATTAAGTTAGGAAATATATAGAATGTTACAAAGTTAATACTATATTCTTCTTATGACCCCCACTGAAATTATTAAGCAAATTTGGCTCTGATATGGACAAAACAAATGATGCGTCGAATAATCTGTTTTCATTTCCTATCCTTCATTGATCGTGACAAACTTCACGTAATTTATTTTGGATGTGGAATTTCATAAAAATAAAAAGTAAAGGAAAAATTTTTTCCCCCTTTTTGTTGTGTATTACTTACTCCTTTCATCTGAAATTAAATGTTTACATTCTTATTTTAAATTATGAGAAAATGAATATTTTATTTCATAAATTAATGAAAATTTTACTAAGAAAATCATATTATTGGATTTAAAATTAATTAAACCAATTAATTTTCATAAAATTTATACAAATCAAATTAAAACATTTAATTTCGAATCAAAAAAGTAATATTATTTCATTAACTCGACATAATAATAATAAAATAAGCAACAAAACGCTATGCAACAGTAGATATGCTCTTATCTTTCACTTTTTACGAGGCAGGCAATTACCATGTTATGAGTCTGGTCCCGTGTCCCGTGCGGCTGTGGCTCTTTGCTATGATTAGCTTAGGATTAGGATTCGTTGAAAACCACCTTAGAATGTGCGTGGCAGACCATCGAAGGACAATTTTAACCTTTCATTAATGACTGCAAGGTGTTTCTAACTATTCCTACCTCCCAGATAGGTCTGCAAATGGGTCTAAACAGGCAAGGAACTACATGCTCCTAAACTTAAATCCATTAAGAATTTCGTATTGGGGGTGAGCAGCGGTCGGTTAATCGAATCGAACCGACTCGATCCGACGTGAAACGGTTTGAGATGGATTGGATTTTTCGGTTAATGGTTCGGTTTGAAATCGAACTGAATTATACTTGGGTTGGATTCGGTTGGATTATAGGAATGAGAAAAAACCGTCGGTTAACCGATGGATTTTTTACTATTACAGGCTTCAAATATTTCAATATGTAGTCTTAGCTCGGTGGTAGAATGTTTGATTTTTGTTGAAGTGGTCCTGGTTCGATTCTCACAAGTATCATTTTGATTTTTTTTTTCTTCTGATTATTTTTATTTTTCTTCTAAAATTATTCTTTTCGTTCAACTACCGCTTTCTTTTCAACACTAATACATTTTTTCCCACTATTTGTAATTTATATTTTCATTTTTTGAAATAATAATTTTTTAAATTCTTTTAACTTTAATTTTAATTTTTCTTCTAATTTTTAATATTTCATCTTAATTTTTTCCATTTTTATAGATATATTATGAAATTA